>JAOXNN020000013.1:90852-104988 GCA_028571205.2 Hydropsyche betteni
TACTCATCGCGTGAAATTAATATTTATTTTTACGAAAACTAACTTGAAAGTTCGCTTTCAGATGGACGGCTCCGAGGACTTCATGAACCAAACCGAAGACATCGACTACATGTACTTCATGAACCGAACCGAAGAAGACATCGACTACATGTACTTCATGAACCAAACCAAAGAATACATCGACTACATGTACTTTATGTACGAAAACAGAAACTTCAGTTGGCCAATTATATCAATATTTATCGCATCGTGTGCACTCGTTGTTATACCGGGACTGATAGCGAACATACTGATACTCATGGCGGTTAGTTCGCCTTATACGACCTGACCTTCACCATTTAATATTCTATTGTAAATAATATGGAAAATTATTGATTACAGGTTGTCAAAAAGCCGATACTGAAGACGCCCCTCAACATTCTCATATCGAATCTGGCTTTGTCCGATTGTCTTTTGTGCATTGTTAACGTGCCGTCAATTTTGATCGGAATATGTTTTAAATATTGGCCTCTGAAGGACAATATCGATGTACTGTGCAAGTTTTTTGGGTTGTCGCAAGGATGGTTTATCTTCGTTTCGACGATTACCATTGTCGTTATCGCCGTGGATAGATATCAGGTGAATTTTGTTTATTATGTGATATCTCTCATTCATGTATGTGCGATTAATATACTGAATATTAGTATTTTTGGTACCATTATTACTATAATATAATAGATACATACTTCAAAAGTGATTAAACAATTTTTTACTATAAATTTATGAAAAATATAATTTTTCAATTTTTTATATTCTATATTGTATATTTATAAAATCGATAGGATTGTCTGAAAAAACCTTGTAATTTGAATACAAAATTAATTCGTTAAATGAATAGTGAGCGTAATTTTTTCAATGCTGATATACAAATATGGTACTGATAATTAAATTCCTCTATAAAATAATTCGATCGAACTATGAATATGTATAGTGACATATCAAAACACGTCCATCAAAGCTGTTATTCACTTAAAATGCAATATTAATCAGTAAACAGAATGTATTATAGTGCATGATTGCGAAAAAGTTCACATATGTATTTATTTAGATCGTATTATACATAGCGAAAATGTTATATAAGTTTCATGAATCATCAATCAAAATGTCGTTTTTTTATCGTCAGGTAATGTTTTATCCGACCGAGAAAAAACTAACGGGGAGAGGTGCAGTAAAAGTGATATTTCTCATATGGATTTTATCTTTTGGTTTGGCTTCACCGCTAGGTCTCATGCTAAAGCTGGAAAAGATGAAAACGTACCTACCAGATTTGGAATACGTGGCGATATGTATTCAAGACTGGCCAGAAAATGGAAGAACATACTATACTATATTTTCTTTGATAATACAATACTTGTTGCCTTTTGTTGTCATTTCCTACACTTACACTAAAATTTATTTGAAAGTGAATCGTGGAAACAGCATGGCACAAGAACGTGAGCGTGAAAAACGCCTGAAGAAAACCAATTCATTGTTAGTGGCCATGGCTTTGGCTCATTGTATTAGCTGGTTACCTTTGAATATTCTGAATTTGATAAGCGATTTACATGGTGATTATTTTAAAAATATTTCTAGTGAAGTACATCGTGTTATAATCTTCTTATGTTATTTGATGGGTATGTCTACAGTTATAACGAATCCGCTTTTAAATTGGTACTACAACGATAACTTTAGAAAAGCTTGTCTTGAGATGACAGCTTTCAGATTTTTGAAGAAAAATGGATATGTTTCTGACATTTCATATACTGTCGATGATGAAATAGGCGATTCTAATATGGTTAGATTGAGTGATTGAGTTATATCTTCTTAAAACTTACCAGTAAATACATGTACAAATTCGTGATGATGTAATTTCATAATAACTGTTCACATATGACAGTAGTATAGACATGTTTTGCGGCAGATTTTGGTTTTTTCTTCGTGCTGAGCATATATATAATATAATTCATGTGAATAAAACAAAGCTTTTAATCCGCATAAAAAAATATTTTTACCGTCAATTGATCAAATACATGTGTATATAGAATTATAGATCATTTTACTATTCAAATATCTACGGAGATGAATATAACCTTATGAATTTGAATTGACCCTAGTATTATGAAATTAAACGTATCAGATTTAATAATTTGTGGAGATGTCATACAAAATTAGTGAAGATGTATAATACATCATCTAAATAACGGTTTGATGAAAAAAATGTAAAACTTTTATGGAAGTATACCTTTTTTATTATTTTATTTAAAAATAAAAATAAATTGCTTAATATCATGTAATCACCCAAGTTTTTCCTATATGATGTATCTATTTACTAATAAAAAGGAACCTTTTGATAAATCGTAAAATTTCAAGTATTTCAAATTCTATTTTTATCAACATTTAACTAAAATTTCTAAACCAAATCTTCACCAACAGCGCATCCATCTTCCACCCATACCACACACACCTCAACCTCAAAAAACTTACCCACCAAAAAAAACGCAACCACCAAACTGCACACGAACAAATCAAAATGCACACATTCGCGGCGTTTGCTCATTAAAGATCGAGCTGAGTTTGTGATTTTAATATTTGCGGAAGGAAGTGATTCGCGAAACCGAGACCCCCTCAAGATTAAATTAATAATGCGGCCAGTGTGTGTGTATGTGTGTGTGAGGACCGCAGCCGCAGAGCCGGGGGCTCCGATGGGGGCCCTGGGGGCGCAGCCGCCGCCAATACTAATTAAGACACCCCGACTCTGGAGTGTGTGTACTCTGCACGTCTACGTTCATATTTGTGAAAGGGAACTGTTGGAGTTTGTTCGTTCAATGAGTGGATTTTGTTTAGAATTTGGGTTTCGATGATATGTTGTATCTTTGATTTGGGTGTAAGTTGAGAGTGAAAAGATTTTTTTTACATTTTATTCACAAACCACAATATCAATCTTCTTTTCTAAATTTAGTTTTCTTATGGTTTTTCAGAAACAAATATTTATTGAACTATGTCAAACTGGTGGTCATTGCGATCGCATAAGTGGACAGCGAGGGTGCAGTTTTCTCAGTCTTTACCTCATTGCCCCCCGGGTGGTCATTGTGATTTGCTTTGTGGAGAATCAGTGAGCAAAAAGTTTAGTACTTAAACTTGCATATCATTGGTCTGAGAGCCTCCTCCGTTGGCATGGGCGGATTGGTTCTTATGGTACATTTCCCTTACCAATACGAGGTTGGCTCTCGGATAAGGTATATAGATCCTAGATCCTAGATGATGATGATACCCACTACAGAAAATTACAAAACGCATCGAAACACTGATATTCTCAACATATACCCACTAGGGTGATGCTTAAATGAGCGAAAAAATTTTTTTTTATATATTTGTACGGGGCCCCCTTTTTTATTTTGTTCTACCTCTTAAAATATGCTTCCAGTATTTTTTTATAATTTTTAACACAGTTTTAGGGGTCGCTAGCAAGACTTAAAGATTACATTAAAAAAGTTGAAAATCAGAACTTTTTTAGAAGCAAAATTTTAATCTATTTTTAATAATCCTATCTCTACAGGCCACCTTAGACTTTAAACCAAACTTTAACACTTAAAAATTAGCTGAATTACATTACATTGTGCTAGTGGCAATGATATTTAATCTTAAAAAATATTTGGTATTAGTAAGAAAAACACACATTTTACAAAGAACGCATCTTTATTTAGTAACAACATATCTACGTAAATCATAATGTTTTTTTACATATTTATTTTTTTTAAAGTTGTTTTACTAGTTAATGGTTTTTGTTTTAAAAACATTTGATTTCAAAAAAATTAAAAATTGGAAAATTAGGAACTAAAACATCTTGAGTAATCTTTCTTTTTTGCGATCGAGAAACTTCTTTCTGAAGTCTTAACCACTTGAACCAAGAGTTGTTTTTGCTCTTCATTCTTAGTTATGAGTTTGTTGTATTCTTCTATGAGGGCTACTCCTCGTTCTGCTATGTCATTCACAATTCTAAGGGACTTCACAATTTTCATGTTCTTCCTGTAACTTTCTTTTTATGCCCTGTTTCTCTTTCTCTTTTAAGTTTTCCAAACGTGCCTTTTTCTTTTCAATTTCAGACTCTTTTTTAGCTAATTTTCTATCAATACTTCCTATTTTTCCTGGTCGTCCTTTTTGACGCTGTGCTAGCAAAAATTGTATGTCCTCTTCTATATTAATTTTTTCTAGAGCATCAGCATGTGCAATGTCGAATAATTCATCAAGTTTATGCATCCAAGTGTCCTCTCGCTCTTTTAAACTATCTGATCTTTTAGCTTTATTTTCCTTGTTTTTCTTTAGATTTTGCCATTCTTTGAACATGTTTTCAAGCTTCTCTACATGTTTTTTTAATCTAGTTGGTATTCTTGCTTTACTCCAAATGTCTAAGACATTTTTAGCTGTGGAATTTGCTGATTCTCGTACTGTTTGTTTTTGTTCATTTTTATAATAAAAAAAGACTGACAGTACCTCTTTTTTTGACGGGAGTTTTGTCTGGCTAAATTCAGAAGACGTCTGACCAACTAACCAAATATCAGTCTTTTTCCTAGTTACTATGGTTGTAGAACTACTTGCTTTAGCCATATTCAATTACCCATAACAAAGTTTTAGTACAAAAAGCTATAAAAATGATTGCTGATAATTTTAAGACTTTGAGAATATAAGACACTATAAAAATAAACAAAATATAAAAATGATTTTAAAAGTCAAAATAATTACTAATTAGTCTTATTACTAATAATATAACAATACTTACAGTGATAAGTCACACGACAAACACAACTACATCACTCAGCTTCTCTGTACTCAACTGGCAGACTGGCAGTGACAGTGCAGTAAGTTTGTGGATTGGGGAGCAGCAAGTTGCGACATGAACAGAGCAAGCAGTGAAAAGTTCCTGTCAGTCGTACACACACATATACATACAGCAATACAAAACTATTGTTTTCATTGTTTGAAAGCAATAATCGTGCTCTTATTTCTTCATTGATGAATATTTATATAATGAAAAATTATAAACATAAAAAGTATGTGCTTGAAAAATTTAGACAAATTCGACTAGCGGTAGCGACACCTAAAAGTTGTTTTAAAAATCTGAAATTTTTTTGGAATGCTTATTTTATGTCATAAAACGAAATGAAAGGGCGCCCCAAGTGAAATTTGAGAATTGGTTTTTAAGCATCACTCTAATATATATTACACCTATTTATTTAAATAAATATAGATATCTATGCAGAATAATCGCAAAAATCGCCCCGCAAAATGCTGGCTATTTTCAATTTAAAAAAATCTACTTTTTCTAATAAATAAATTATTTTCAAATTTTTAACATACATAATTGATAAGCTGCAATCGATCCGACGAAAAATTTCACAAAAAAAAAAAAAAAAAAACACTTAATTTTCACTAACAAGGTTTAATTTTCACTACTTGTAAGGCTGCCACAACATATAGTTCAAACATCAAATACATACTCAATAATTTAAAAAAAAATACATTTTAAAAGTTAAATTCTCAAAACAAAACACGATTAAATGAGTACAAAACGATAAAATTAATAACTGAGTTTAGTGTGATAGATTTTGCAAAGAGGCACTTTTCGCACGCAAAATTTTTCTATTATATGTTGTGCCAGCCCTGGATTTAATATGTCGAAAATATCGCAAACTATCGAAAAACATCAAAATGTTTCGGTTGGAAAAATATCGAGATATGTATACAAATGTCTCTGAATATAGACCGAAATAAATTTCGAGCAAATTCAGCAGCTCTAGGCATTCGCCTAAAGCTGGTACACGTCAAAATGCTTATTTTTTTTTTTCTAAAAACAACTGCTTCGAATTTAGTTATAGGATTATGAATGAAAATTTTTATCAAAAAACTAACCACAATCACCAAGAATTTTGTAAATTAATTTTGTGAATTGCTTATCAAATCAATATTGAAAATCACATACTAACGATATCTATGCCTTCAAAAGTGTGTTTATATGTTTCAAGTATCGTTGGCATGTTAGAAATTATATACAGGTTTCACAAAATTCATTAAACCTTTGAATGTAATTGGCCAAATTAAAAAAAAAACATCATTTTCACGTATTCATCCTTTTTTTTTCATCATTTAATTAAAATTTTGATCAGGTGAAAAATGGAAATTTGAATGTTGCTACGTAGTTTCAAATGTTTACCACTTTGTTAAAAATTTTTAATTCAAATTTTTCATATTTCTAATTATTACGGTGCGAATTATGCTGGAATGTCGGTTGACAACACCTGATTCGATGTTCATTCCGATGTCACAAAAGTCCACTACCTGAATGTTCGCAAAACGAAAGGCTACACCCGAAAGTTCACACTGAGAAAGTTCCCTCCCACGAATTTTCGCCCCCGTGAAAGTTCATACCGAGAGTTTTCGCCCCCTCGAAAGTTCACATCGAGAACTTCCGCACCCCCCACGTTTTCGCCCGCGTAGGAAGATTATTTTTCATGATTCATTGATTTTTCCTCATAATCATTGCGCTATATGTTAAACTACTAATGGTTTAATTTCAGTGCTGTGAAATGATTATCAGTGAAATTGAAAGTTGTAAGTAAAATTGATGCCAGAAACAACGTGGTTTTTTTTATTATTATCTAATGAAATTGATCTTTAGTTCCGTTTGTGTCAGAGTTTGGAAACATTTTTTTTTTTCAAAATATAGATTTTTTACGATTGTTACTCATAAAGATCACATTCAAATTAATAAAAAATGTGTTCAAGCATCTATGTTCAAGCAATATATGTTCAAGCCGGTACATATATTGTTGTTAAAAGCTGTTATTTTTAAAAACAGTTTTTTCACGCGTATTTTTTACTAAGAATCGAGAAAACGAGATCATTATTTCTTCGTCGATTTCAGAGTTATTCACAATACAAACACCAGGTCATGAAGGCAATTTATTCGTCATTTGAATTATTTCATCTCAGAACTTAATTCTAAATTAGTCTATTATATTAGTCTTCAGTAAAAAATATTCCGTAAGTTGTTAATATAATATTTTAGCCGGGTGATAAATTCACGGATGTAAAACTCACATTAACCTTAATTTAATGTGTAACATTAACCATTAAGGTAGTAGGAGTATGAACCTTTCTTGGTATTATTATATTAACAAAATTATTTTAAGCTTTTGATCTCCAAATCCTAATAGCCTCTTAATCCGATCAGAAAGTCGATTGATATATGTAATGTGAGGTTAAAAAATATGAGAAATGAGAATGAGAAAGTAAAAAAGAAACGAAAACGATCCTTACCGACTGGAAAATTTCAAAACATTATTTTATGCGTTTGTTTATACTTGTTCCTGTAAATTTTAGCATCTAAAATTAGCACATGATGAAAATCAAAGGCCAGTCCAGCCGGCTCTATCCGATAAGCAATATTATACATATATAATAATAATATACGGAGCGCCACCCAAATGTGCCCCAATATAGGTATCTTTCCAGCAGTAAAATGTCTATTTTTTTTTTCAAAAAACGAAAAACAACTTCAAATTTAATTGTAGGATTAAAAATAAAAAAAATTATCAAAAAATTAACCACAATCGCCAAGAATTTTGTAATTTGATTTTGTAAATTGCTTATCAAATTAATATCGAAAATCACATAGAATAATTTTGCCTACAAAAGCATGTTTCAAGTATCGTTAACATGTTAGAAATTATATATCGGTTTCACAAAATTCGTTGAACCTTTGAATGTAATCATCCAAATTAAAAAAATCATTTCACGTATTCATCCCTCTTCGAATAATTTAATTAAAATTTTAATCAGATGCAAGACGGCAATTTAACGACGACGACGACGATGACGATGATGATGATGATTAATGCATAGTTTATGCATAATTTATGCAATAATTATTGCATAATTTTGCATAATTTATTATTTTTATTTATTGAATATATTTATATTCAATTTTTATTTTATTACGTGATAGTATGGTTATCAATTCGCAGCCGATGTTATTAACATCGGGCCTATATACTGGTTTTTTTATATTCTACATATTTATACGCGTTATGTCGCAGTACCCCTGAAGAGTTTTAAAATATTTTTTGCAACCAGTCAAAAGTCTGAACGTATCTTACTGATTGTGAGCGTATATAACTGAATTCAGTTTCAAATGGACACGGATTGGCGCAGCACGCATCGCCGTCTTTCGTCTCTCGCTTAATCATTTGCCCATTTCCAGCCGATTAAAGTTTTCCGGAATTGGGTAAGTTGTCGAATAGCAAACATTCCGAATTGGGTTTCTGATTTCCCGGACTTTTTCGATTCCCGGGACTCGGGACGGAACCCTTGTTCGTTCCCAGGATTCTCATGTGAAAAACATTTTTTTTTTAATTAAATATATTTTTACAAAATATAAAAACGAAAACATTTCACGTGAAATGTGTATTGTTTAATATAGGGTTTCTCAACATTTTTTGGGCTGTGGCCCTCTTTTGAGTAAAATATATTTCCATTCCTCCCCTCCGATATTTTCTCAAAAAAAAAAAAAAATAGGTATTAAAAATTTTATGTAAATCTTCATCAACCTTTTTCAAATGATTGGTGAATACATAAAGATCTTCATGTATTAGTTCTTCAGAAATGGCAACCAATGATGGAAATTGTGCAAATTCTCGTCTTCCAATGTTAATTTTGAAAAGATTAAACTTTCCAAGAAAAGCAACAATTACATTTTTATATATTATGAGATTACACGATTTTTCTTGTAATTGTTTGTTTAACACATTATTTTTTTCAAATATATCTGTTAAATAAAATATATCGTATTTTGCATCAACCATTTTCTTCCCTTTTTTCTTGCCATTCATAACTGATACGATACTGTTCCAAAGTATAACAACACGCTTAAGACAATTACCCTTCAATAAACAACGAACTTATGTGTGTAATAGTAGGCGCACAAAATTCTCTTTATTTAAATTCTTTATTATTAGAGAAATATTATCGTCTCAGACTAATTTTTGGTCCGTAGTGTCCGTGTATAATATTAAAATTAAAAAAGCTGACCATTCCTCCCCTAGAGTTATCCGTTCCTCCCCAAATATAGAGTTTTGGTTCATTCCTCCCCTGAGAAGCTCTGGGCCTCCCTAGGGGGCCATGTGGACCCAGGTTGAGAACCCCTGGTTTAATGCGATCTTTAGGACCACCCAAGTTTAACAATAGCTCTCCTACCATGATACGGCCACCTGTTGAATATTAAATAATGACGCAATCATTCGATTGATAATTTGGTCGCGATGGAATTTGCAACGTTACCGAAAATGTGTGTTTGCAGTTATAAATAAGGGTAATTTTTATAGCGTTTCACTTTTATAATATTTTCATATATAATATTTTGTTAATCCTGTAAGTAGTAACGTCATATTCACAATGATCCTTTTTGATCCTCAGTTGTGACGTGTTTGTCGACTTTTCATCACATTTTTTGTACTATATGTTGATCACAGACATTATTAAAAACGTATTTTATAGCATTAATCTTTTTCAAGCCATTTCGCAAATAGGTGCGTTCATTCCGAGTGAAGAATTTATTCGCTTTTTTATGTTTTGCCATTTCTTGAAGAAAAAGTGCAACTATCGCGATTGATAATATTTTCGATTTACTAGGCGATATTTTGGAAGTTTAGAAATAGAATCAGAAATAAATGTATCAGAAATAGTTTCAAAAGTTTCGATTGGGAAGTTTTGGCCTTCAAAATCACTCTTGAAGTGAAAAACCGATCTCGATGAAGACAAAATGTGGCTGAAAACATTTTAAGAGCCGAAGTTGAAACAAATCCAATTGCAACTATTCAAAAAACTCGTGTGAATATATGATAATATAGCTTGAGTATGCATGAACACGTGAACAAAATTGGCGAGGTGTGAAAACAAGGAAAATGAACACCACATACATTGAGCGAATACAATATGGACGAACGAGCGCCTATATGTATAGAAAATCACGAAATATAAAATTATGATATTAGGATAGGAGACAATTCGACATCATCCATACTCTCAGGATCTTGCACTTCCAGTATCTTTTCAGGTCATCACAAAATTATTTTAATGAGAAAATTAAAAAAAAAATGCAGAAGAGGTGAAAAAGGCAGAAAATATTCAAATTGATAGATTTAAAATTTATATTTTGTATTATGTAAAATATAAGACGAAAAGGCGCTGAAGGCGAAAATATTTTTCAAGCGTTGTTATTTAATCAAACTGTATTACCATAAAATTATTAATTTACTTATTTTCTTTAGTTTATTTTTTAATATTTTTACAAGAAATTATTATATAAATAATATATATCACCATTTTTGGGAATCTTGACTATAGTCTTGATTATATTAAATTTTAGTTTTTTTGATAAGAAATCCTTTTTATAAATCAACTTTAACTTAACCTAAATATTTTTCCATTCCTCCCTTCCAACATTTTCAAAAAAAAAAGAAAATAGTATTAAAAATATTATATAAATCTTCATGAAACTTTTTCAAATGATCGGTGTACCTATACAAAAAAATCGTTATCTTTATTTCTTCAGAAACGGCAGCCTATGATGGAAATTGTGCAAATTCACGTCTTCCAATGTTAATTTTGAAAAGACTAAGTTTCCGAGACAAACAACAATTGCATTTTTACATGTTATGAGTAATTTTTACGTAAGTTTTTAACAAATTAATTTTTTCAAATATATCTGCTAAATAAAATATATTGCATTAAACATTTTCTTCCCTTTTTTCTTGCCATTCATAAAGAACACGATACTGTTTCAAAGTATAACAACACGATATGTTTCTCAAAATCCACTAATATTCACAAGCTTTTTACATTTAATATATTAGGTCTGGGGAAAATGCGGCCCAAGAAACCTTTTTTTTTGTCACCCAAAAGGAGTAAATATATTTGAAAAAGTTACAAATTGCTTATCAAAACGTAACTTGCTAGCCTGTCGCTACTGAACTACTAATTTTGACAGGTGAAAATTCAATCCTGGGATAACTGCGATCCGCGGACCACTTGTTCGTGATTTTCAATCAATGTTAATAATTTTACGAGTTGATTTCAACATAGAATTATAAATATGCAATATGATCCTGGTTTAAATGGGTTTTACCGTCATGAAGAAATCAATAAATTCTATAATAATTTTCTACATTCAATGAGTTTTGCAAATCTTCAAAATATTGCTCAAAAAATGCTCGTTATTATTATACAAAAAAGTATTTTTTTCTGTTAAGAAACTATTTTGAATAAAATTTATTTGTGATTAAATATTACTCATGAACATTTAAAATCGATTTCACGAATCTTGGCAATGAAAGATATATCTAAAATTAGAAAATTTGTGAAATAAAATGATTTCAAACGTCGATACTTCCCTCGGACTAACATTTGTTTTGATTTCAATTTCGAAATTTTTTCGTTAGTGTGGTGTCTTTTGTAAATCCTGAATTTACATAGCTTTATTTCCAGAGCAGCAATAACGATTCCAAAAATAAATAAATAAATCAATCGCAAATACTCAATCAAATCGCGCCTACACGTACGGAAACGCTTCGACACTTCAGGAACTATGATTCTGAAACTATTTCTAACTGACAAATCTCCGAATAGCATGCAGAGTAATTTGAAGAGGGGAGGGGAGAGTGAATGCTTAGGTAAAATATAAAAGAACTAACTGCATAATCATTTAGTAACATTAAAAATCTTTGGTAATGGTGAGGGCCGATGACGTGTGTTATATTGAGGTCTGGACCATGTAGGGCCCAACGGGCTAGCCTCACCTGTCAAACTGTAGACCTTGTGATTGCAATGGACAGCGAGGACGCAGTCTGCTCAGTCTCTGCCTTGTCTGCCTTACTGGTTATCATTGCGATATGCTTATTGAGCCGCGATCGGAGTCGAACATATATATGTACATACATGCATTCCGATTATCCGAGAGCCTTCCCCGTTGGCATGGGGCGGAGTTGGTCCTTACTTTCCCTGCCTCTTATCGAAGCGTGGTGGGCACACATGATGAGCTTACCGCCAAGACTGGCAACACTAGTTGACAATGATGATGATGATGATATAATTCACATTTGTTTTTATTTTGTTTGATTTTATAGGAGTTTGTTCCGAGACATCATCAAAGGCGGTTCCGAACTTCGAACTTGGTTCGCGCGAAGGGGTCGCGCGAATCACAGCTTTCCCGAAAATGTCGAAGCCCCCGCCTCTGAAACTCCGAAGCCTTCGACGAGGTACGTTCTAAGGTTATCGTTATGTAATCGTGTCGTGTTGTTTACATCAGGTTATGTTTGGTAGGTGGCTGATTCTAGGTGATCACATAATTTTTAGTGCGCAGATTATTTATCGATAGATTTGTATTTTGACGGATAAAAGTTCGTTTTGGGTGCGTGAATTGAATTTTTAGTTCGCATTGAATTGGACCAAAACTCCGCAAATTGGGTTTTTAATGAATTTTGCGTGTAGTTTGTATGTGCGTGCAGGGAGGTTATTTTTGACAGTTTTTACAATAATATTCCCTTAGACCGCCTATTGTACATGCTTACAGTTCGGATGGCAAACAGTGCTGTTGTGCAACATGTACACCTGAATTTTTTAAGATATTGTTAAATAGGATAAATATAGCCTTGAATTCGTTAAAGTCTTAATTTTCGCAATTACGATGCATGAGGAGTCGTTCTCGGTCGGTTGTTGGGAGTGGATCGCCGCGCCGGCCTCCCCGTTTCTTTTATTCGCGATATTATTTATTTTTTTATCTGGCCACCATTCAAACTTCTTCCTATCTTTTCGTGAATTGAACTTAGTATTTACGTAGTATCTATTAATTTTATTGTAGTCTTCTCATAATTAATCTACCATCATTCAATAATCGCAGTAAAAACCCGAACATGCTGAGAGAATTTTTATATTTCAAATTTATTTTTATTACTAAAGTCACAGACGTGATTGAACGCGTGAAAAAACTTAAATGGTAGTGGGCGAGTCATATTGCATGAAAGGACTAGAAACAAACCAGAAAGCTAACGCATGTCAATGAACGATCCCTATCAATTCGATACGAACAATCAGAATCCATATGCTTTCAATCAAATAACATCACCACCGCCATCGCGTTCCGGAGGAATGGTCAATCATGTGATGGCGTTGAGTATTCTGATGATCGTTCAGGGAACTCTCTGTGCGCTGTGTGGTTTGGGAGCTGCTGCAATGGCATTCGTTATGCCTGCCATGATAAAGGCTCAGGCTGGAATGCCTGGGCAGCCCGGAGTACCCGCACCACCAATGCCGGCAGAAATGGAAACGATCATGCTTGTGATGTACGGCGGTATCGGCCTCGTCCTTCTGATCATAGGTGTTCTTGGAGTCTGGGGCGGCGCTCGTATGATAAAATTTCGAGGCTACACCATGGGGATTGTTGCATTGTCGGGGGGCCTGCTGGCAGTTTTCGGATGCTATTGCGCTCCAACGGCGATTGCACTATTTATCTATGGCCTGATCGTGATGCTGAATCCGCAGGTCAAACAGGCCTTCGCCATGGGTGAAGAGGGTTATTCGTCAGCCGAAATCCAGCGTCACTTTGCCTGACAGGCACTGAGAATCACCTGCAGGACGCCGCATCGTTTCGAATACTCCTAGTCCCGTACAATGGGTATGGACTGTCTCGTTCGAGTAGCATCTGCCGCATCGCATCATCCAATACACGATCCTGATGAGCTTGATAGACTTCACACAATTTCAAATCCATTCTTCAATTCCATTGAGTAACAAATTCAGTCATGTCGCAGTTCGAGTTCGGTGTTTTGTTTGATGTCGATGGCGTTCTTATTGATTCTTATTCAGCGCACCTCAAGACATGGCAGATTTGCTGCGAACGTCACGGTCGCGAATGCACCGAAGCGCAATTTGCAGCAGGATTCGGACGCACCAGCCGCGAAGTCATTCGAGATACATGGCCTGATCCGCCAAGCGACGAAGACATCAAAGCCTTCCGCGACCGCTTCAATATTCCCATCCCCGACAGCCAACTGGCCGACATTCCCTTTT
>JAOXNN020000013.1:105088-115946 GCA_028571205.2 Hydropsyche betteni
TTATTTCTTCATTAATGAATATTTATATATTATACTTAAGAATTATAAACATAAAAAGTATGTGCTTGAAAAATTTAGACAAATTCGACCCCTAAAAGTTGTTTTAAAAATCTGAAATTTTTGTAAAATGCTTATTTTATGTCATAGAACAAAATGAGAGGGTGTCCCCAAGTGAAATTTGAGAGTTGGTTTTTAAGCATCACCCTAATACCCACCATAGAGATTCACAAACGCATCGATACACTTTGACATTCTCAACATACACCCACCATAGAGATTCACAAAACGCATTGAAACACTTTGACATTTTCAACATATGTCCAGTATGGGGATTCATTCTCACTTTGACCCGAAAACACACACAAATCATCTTTTCCCATCCGGCAACAAAACAACCCAAATCCCCCATCGACGCGGCAACATTTAAAGGTCGATACGAAATCAATGGCCGCGGCGATCGGACACGTTTCAACACGTCCCGTTTACGACAACCGAAACACACCCTTGGGAAAAACCACCCCCGACACACACACACA
The DNA here is from genome assembly GCA_028571205.2 of Hydropsyche betteni. Taxonomy (NCBI): domain Eukaryota; kingdom Metazoa; phylum Arthropoda; class Insecta; order Trichoptera; family Hydropsychidae; genus Hydropsyche; species Hydropsyche betteni. Next base: position 105,625 of record JAOXNN020000013.1, read on the forward strand.
CACCCCCTAAACGTGTCAGAAGCGTGAAACTGCCCCACACAACGTCGTTACACTGACCACATGGCCATTACGACGAGTGGCGCTCGTGATGGATGATAACGGACCGATAAAGGCGCCGAATGACGGAGTTTTCCCGGAAAAAAACGCGCGTTGTACAAGAGGGAAAAAACGCGTAATAAAAAGGAAAACAAACGAGTGGGAAAATAATGCGGAAAATGAGGATGACTCGAGCGAGAGCAAACATCGTTAGTGGGGAAGTGGTCCCGTAAGGGTGCAATTTTCTCGACTTTACAATGTTCGAGATGTTCTTTTTTTTCGGAGGGAGGCGCGTTTAAAAATGCCTTAAAATGAAATGTGTGTTTTTCATTATTTTATGAGCCGGTTTAAATATGAATTTCGGCCGTGGACTTAGTTAGTCGCTTTCGTTTAATCTTTATGCAAGATTTACTCCGTCGTATTTAATGATAATCAAATTCAAATTAACTTTACACTTTTTCGTGTTGAAATTTTCTTCAGAAAATTCGACTGTACATTTTCTCTAACGACATTATTTTCAACAAAAAAAATAAGATGCACATTATACCGCAATCTCACCTCAGCAATATTTCTTTTCTTGTATGCATACACCCAATATAAGGCAAGTTGGGTGCATAATAATGGCAACAACAACAAAAAAGAAACGCCCCCCTCCATAATAAAGAATAGTTTTCATCGTGCATATTTGACACAAAGGGCTAACAATCTAAGGGGTTTCTGCCAGACGATAGAAAAAACAGTACTCGGTAAGTCAACCATCCTGAAAAAAATCGTTTGACAATATGAAAAAATATATATTTTAACATTTAAAAAAGTATTATATTATTATAATAAATAATTGACAACAAATTTGACAGATGTCACTTTAACAACGTGGCTGCTGTAACCTAACGTATATCGAGCGTCCCTATCGATTGACTCTATACTTTGAATGGGCACTGTTTCATTTATAAATGAAAAATATTTAAAGTTTTATCATCATGTTTTAAAATAATTTTAAAACTAGTCAAATATTTATGATTCATCCTGTATATAAACATACGATGTTCTCAAGACTTTCGTGAATAGAGATAGAGATACGCGTAAGTGGAATTATGGAAATGCGAGCATTAATATTTTATCTGGCTGCATGAAGCGTTCGCGCAAAGCATAAATAAAGTATGAAGCGAAAAAAAAAAACAGCACAAGACGTGCAAATTTCAAAAAACTCGCGCACAAAGAACCTCTAAAAAGCCTAACACCCGATGCCCGTTTTTGTCATAACAAAATCAAACACGGCCATGAATTCGGCAGTCGCTCATTAGCCCGTTAGCGAGTCGGGGCGATAAACACGTCTGCGGATCGGCCATATATTCAGGGGAGCGATCGACACCTGCATAAATTTCAAATGTCCCGCCATAAATTTCGAACGGCGTCTGTGCGGCGGCCATGAACCGGGTACTGGCTTATGACAATCTGTTGTTCGGTTGGTACCGCTCACCTGAAACCGCGAAAATACTTTCGGAACGCTCCCCTCTTTCTCGAATATATATCTCTTTGGAGCAGGGGTGTTGAATTTTTTTTTTTATTAAAAACGGATAAGTTTTATTATATTTTGAATCATTTTTTATTATCATATGTATTGTAAGATATTTTTGATATTGTTTTTACACTCCAGTGTTGTAATCATCTTCATACGTCATACATCATTAGACAATCGAATTTCCTACAATTAAAATTACTTATTATTAATAGCTCAAATTCATAATTAAACAAGTTTATAATTATAAAATATATATTAAAAATTCAATTTGATTTTCGCAAGTTTTTACATATAACCAGTAAAAATATCAACTTTTTCTCTTATAGACGATCTTATCGCTGTAAATAATACATATTTCTGCATATTCAAATCCAATAATATACGTAATAAAAAGAATATGTTTACAAAACAGTATTTTCGATGGTTGAATTTTATTTGTAAAAGGAAGAATCTGGAGTATAAAAACTGTATTTTTAAAAAACCGGGTATTTTTTCTTATTAGGGGTAACTATCGAGTAATGATTGGAGAAAGACATTCAAAAGCTTTTATATTGAAAATCAATAAAATATAACCACATCCATCGCATAATTTGTTATTTGATAAAAACAAGATTAAATCAATGATATATTATTTTATATATAAATTTTTATTTCGACTTTATATATGACAAACCAAAAATCATGAAAGAGTTACAATGTTTAAAAAAATTTATGTTATAAAAATATACTCCTACAAATTCATCTAATGAATTTACATTTAACGATATTTAATAAGTTTTACACTATCAATAAATTCGTATCGATTCATTTGCAAACAAAAGTTTCATATAATACTTTCACTGGAAATATAAATACACTATAATAAACGATATATATTAAAAAAAATAAATTTGTACTGCGTATATATAATTTTCCGACAAATTTAATACAATATTTCATTCTACGAAAGACAATATTGAAGAAATCTCCGTCTCAAAATATCCGAGAAACTTCGCAGACAAACTTTATCGATACTAGAAAAATATCTAAAAATATTTCGCCTACATGTTTACTATCTCTGTCGCTAGATTTTGAAAATTCATCCCCATAACACCGCGAGATCCCATTGAACGGGTGCGTCACATTTGAAAAACGACCTTTTTAGTCGAGAACTCGAAGAGTGTCTACTTTAGTTCTTTACTTTTTGTGTCTGGTGTAAAAATGACTAAAATTTCAAAACATATATGTATATAAAATTATATAAAAAAATAAATAATAATTCAATGAGTGAGGATATATTTTTTCTTCCGTTTCACAGCAACAGGTATAAAAGTGTGTGTAAGCACTTGTCGATTGCCACTTGACTTTGAGTTTTCTTTTCCCACAAGTCGCTCAGCTTCGAGTGGTCGGAAAGTGGTAGAAAAGTGGTCGGCCGCAAAACAAGTGTCATTGTCAAAAAGACACTTGAAAATAAAGCGATTAAGCCATGTGGTATGTTGCGGAACTTAATAAATTATAAAAAGTACATTTTTTTAGATTCAATTCTGTGAAAAACGTGTTGAAGATACGCTATGATCGTTCAGTTAAATTGTATTTGTGCTTAAATGATCATATGTATTTTATGTGTGTACAATTTTTAAATTGCTTAAATCGTTGTTTGCAACTTTGTTGTGCGCGCCTTTGCATAATCGAGTTTAACACTTTGACGCTGTAAGGCAACACGAAAGGAAACTTTCATGGCTCTCGGTTTCTCAAATATTTTAAGCAAACAAATTATCATTTAATATTTAAATTGAAGAAATTACGATGAATTAATGGGTCGAGTCTTCAAAATAAAACATTAATTTTAATAATTTTTATTTTCAGATGTTATAAATTTTTTCATGTATAAAAAAAATCATTTTGCCGATGGTTTATCTTAGTATAACATAATGAAGTTTGATATGGTTTTTAGATAAATTTGATTGCGATTCATATAATATAATATCATCCTTTGAAGAATTATATTCTCTTAAACTATATTGTTAAGAAAAGATACCAAAACTTTTTATAGCATATCGAAATGAACTTTTGCTTCGTTAATTTATTAATATCATTATCATCATTAGCAACCTATTAGTTATCAACTGAAAAAAATTACTTTTTTTAAACTATATTAATAAGAAAATAAAACGAGAATCTTTTATAGCATAAGGAAATGACCTTATTTTTCAGTAAATTACATTGAGTGTGGTAACAATAGTTAATACTTTAGTTTAATTTTGACTTGGTTAAATAATAAATAATATGATTTAGATAGATATGGCATGATCTTTAAAAATATATTCCTGCGTGTTTTTGCCTATAGACAGTCTCAGTATTTTTTTCTATTGTGAATATATTAGTTTTCAAAAGAATATTGAATATTATATAAAACTAGTAAATAGGCCCGATGTTAATAACATCAACTGTGGATTTGTTAAGAAACGGAAAACGATAAAATGTGAAAACCCGATTGTGTGAACCCGAAATATGTACCGGATTTGAATATTTAATATTTAATTAATAAAATAAAAATAGTTCATTTGTTATTTGTTTGTGACATATAGGCAAAGCCAGAGGCCGTAGGTAATAAGCATCATATTGTAGACGTTAATTTTATACGCATATAAAGACCATATTCGCGAAAAAGTCGCAAGCGTCATCGAACACACACACACACACACACACACACACGTAAATCCACTATTATATAAAGGTTAGAAAACTTAGAATGAACATATAAGATAATTTGACTTAACGAGAAGAAAAATAAATTCCAAAACCTTCCAATCGATCGCAGGAATCACTAATTCAATATAACAACATATTTTTTCATACACCAAAAGTCTAATATAACAAATATCAACATTTCATGATAAAATTTTCATACGAAATCCCAAAATTACATCTCCCAATCATTAAACCATCCCGCCAAAAAAACCCATAATCGCCGCCGAAAAACACGCACTCCCACCCACCACCCCACACCCTCACCCACTCGAAACCCTCCCCAAAACCACCCACGACTTGCAACACCCAAACACACACCCATCACATCCTCGAGAGCAAATTTGTACAGATTTAATTGGATGGTCGGCGCGTGCCCGCCTCGCGGCGCCGTTATGATTGCCCGACACGGCCGCGTTATATCAAATTTGCATACGTCCACAAGTCAGGTGCCCGGGTACCCGGGTACCTGGGCGAGGTGTACGGTAATACGTTACTTGTTTACGTTTCGGCCCGTTTGCCCCGAGGATAAGGGCCTTTGAGGCCCCGGGCGTTATCGGAGCCGTGATGCATCGATGGTGGTTAGGTGTTAATGGGGCATGGATCGTGGAGGTGGTTTGTTTTGGACGAGTTGGGTTAAGGGTTTTTTTTGGGTGAAGTTTCCTTGGAGGGGTGTTAATAAAGGGATTTTGAAAGAATCCGTATCATTTTTTATGTTTTTTAGATGAAACTTTGAAGAAAATGTATCAAAATTTGTATGGTAACTACAGAATGGTCACTGAAAGACTGGAGGATTTGAAAAATCATAATTTCTTCATTTTCAATTATTTTTTCTTTTACAGGTTATAGGAAAATATTTGAAGATTAAGATGGTTGTATAAAATTTCAAGAGAAAAATAAAACTCTTTGGGTATTTTTATTTTAAAGAAAGATCAATCATTAAAAGTCATACAATGAATACCTTATAAGTGCAATTTTTAAAATATTGAGATCCAACGGTTGTTGTCAAGAAATTCCTTTATTTGTTTCCAGAAAGTTTGCTATTGATATGTATTATTAAAAATCGATTTGGGAACCTCAAGTTTATTTCAAAACATGGGAGTTGGTCCATAGAAATTTTCTAAGTCTCAATAATCAACCTTTCACTGGAATAGAAAAACCTAATGATTTTTATTACTTAGTGATGAATATTTGTTATAATATGTATCTGTTATAGCCCATGTATATATATATTCGACACAACCTAACCTAACCTAATCCAACCTAACCCAAAACTTCAATCAAAACAACTTAAATTGCCGAAAAAACTTAACCCAACTAAAACTTTTCTATCCCAAATAGACTGCAAAAATGTGTAATAACCGATATAAATATACATAGAATGAAGTACACTTGGATTTTAACACGTCTATTTTAATCTTGAAAACATGCTCTATAAAAAAATTAAATTAAAAAAAATTGAGAATGAACAATGTATAATATTTCCAAACTCTTCAATCTCCCATCAACCACTATAATATTATACTTATTTATCAACAGTATTACAAATCTGATTAGCATCGATCCATTTTTTTTTTCCATTTCCGATTTCATGCCAAATACTTCAACAACCAATCTCCCATACACAAAACGTTCCAATAAAAGTCACAGTTGTAACAATCGCCAATTAGAAACGGATCGAAAAATAATCGAATTACCACCGTACAGCCGGGAAACACAGCCTTATTTCATTACAGACCTTGTCAAACAGGCGCTCAATAAATAAAGAGATGTTTTGAATCCGAAGCACTTAGACATATTGGACTTCTTCCACTGTCGTTACCCTACCCCCTGGCCGACATCCATTTTCATTTCTCATCGTCTTTATTCCACGGTTAAATATGTTATTCGTACTTAACAGACTGGATTAATGAAAGCGGCCGAGAAGCTCACTTACAACTTTTGCCCGAGTTTAATCTCGCTCGGATACTTTTATTATTGCGAAAATATTTTCGGTCTTTCACCCCGCCCCGTTGCGAATTTTCGTGCCCCCTACGAGTCGGGGAAAATAAAGAAAAAATCAGTCCGGCGATAAATCTTTTATGTTCCGGCCAGTGCCAAAAGTCTTTTGATACTTCTTTGATTACATTATTAAGTTTTAATATTATTATTTTTATTGTTATCGAATTCTTTATGGGCCGCGATAATCCCGGATCGTTACGCGGTCCGAATAGTGATGAATACGGGAAGTCTGATCAGAGGATTCTGAAGGATTTTAACTTTTTCGATATGATATCCTTTTATATTGACAAACATATGAACCTAAGTGTCTGTTAGAAAGTACACGGAAAATAATGAAATAAAAATATATTTGCTAAAACATTGAAACTAGAATTAATCGAAATTAATTTGAATATTTGAATATTTCAATTTGTATTTCATTAAAAAATACTGTATATAATGATGATTATAAATAAATTTTTAACAAATGTTTTCCTCCTTTTTCTGAACGAATGAAAAGCATCATTTTAATTAAATTAATTATTATGATTTGATTTGTTGAATTAAGAGCATAAAGTGTCAATGAGAAGCGTAAAACGTCAAATTTAAAACATAAAACGTTAAATGTAAAAATTGTTTTTTTATTATATGGAGAATATTTCTTTTTCGATATCTGTTAAGTTCTGGCTTACCCATTGAACAATAAACAGTTCATATACATTTTTGAAATTTTTTTGTAAAAATAATAATGCGATCAAAAATACTTGCGATGTATACATTAAAGATATAATTTAAGTTAGAATCACTCATCTGTTTTTGAAATTCAGGTCTAAAGATTTTTTATAAACTATTGACCTTTAAAGCCTATGATAATGACATCATAATTAATATATAATCACGGATATCTGTGTGTGTGTGTGTGTGTGTGTGTGTACATCTGTCTGTCCTTCTGTCCGTCTGACCGTCTGTTCTTCTGTTCGATGACGCTCGAGACTTTAAAACGACGCGTCGATACAATTTTTTTTTTTTTGCGTCTATAAAATTATCCTTCATGCGTATATGGTCTTTATGCGTAACACTAAACGTCCATAATATCATGCTTATGAAAGAGTCCCTATTGACTTATTCAATACGTCGATTATTACGCAGTGGAAAAAACATTTGAATCCCCTATACATGTATATAATCACCGATGACAAATTCTGTGTTTGTTTGTATATCGTTCCAATTTAGCCCGTATGCCGTTCAAATATAACGGCTATAATCGCTACACGAGAACGGCTATAACGCGAGCTCCGAATTTAGTCATTATGGTCATTATAATAACGGCTATAATCTTATCGTCTTATCTTAACGTCTATAATATGATGCTTATTAGTACCTACTAACTACTGGCTTTGCCTATATGTCACAAACAAATAACAAACGAAATATTTTGATTTTATTAATTAAATATTAAATATTAAAATCGGGTACGGGTATCGACTTTAAAATAAACACATACACATCCCGATATTATTAACATCGCGCCTATATACTAGTCATATTATAGATGTTAACTGTATACGCATAACGACTATATTAGAATATCTCAAATCGCGAGCGTTATTCGAACAGACACACACATCCGTGATTTATATATAGGGGATTGAAGATAACGAAAATCATCATTAACAATAAAACAATTTCATCTAAAAACCATCAACAAACAAATCAAAACCCATCAAACACGACTCACTCACTAATCGCCCAGCATCCGAATCCAATCAAAAGATCCCAACTACAAACCCATCATCACTCAAAACCCCGGGGGTGAGCCTTCCGTTCAAGGTCACAACCCTAACCCACGCAACCGACGCCCGCGCTCTCTTCCGTAGGTCGTATCCCGCCCACCGCCCCCCCCCGCATTCCGCCCTTCGCCCTCCCCGCCCACCCCGCCCTTCGCCTTTTGCGGCGGGGCGACGACCACCATTCAGAAAATGCCGCCCACCGACGGCCGCCCACTGTTGGGGCGAAAGCCTCTGTGGTCTTGTTGCGTCATTTGCGTTTTTCGATTTGTGACGTTTTCGAGGTTGATTTTTATCAATTTGAGGTTTTGTTTGTTTGGTGGATGTTTGGTGGGTAGGGCGTTTTGAATGTAATATTTTTGTATGATGCAATCTTTATGATGGCGTAATTTTGTTTGTGAGTGATTTTGGATGTATAGAAATATTTTTTTGTTAAAAAAAAAACGGATTTGTTTATAATCTATATGGTTTATGAAAAAATTTTAAACAAAATTTATCAAATCACAAAAAATATAAATATTATTTTTTTTACAAACGGGCAGACGGACACACACATAGAAATCCACCGTGCCGTTGCGTGGTGTAATAAAACAAAAATTGAATATATGTCAACATATTTTATGACCGTGCCCTTGCGAAATGTCTCCAGAATATAAGAGTCACAAGTGTCATCGACACAGATACACAGACGAACACACAGACAGACGGAAACACAGAAATCCGCTATTATATATAGGGGATAGTATATAGACCGGACGTTAATAACATCGTATGTGAAAAAAAAATCATCATCATCAAAAGTCGCAGTTCGGGTCGTTCATTTGAAAAAAGAAAAAAAAAACAATCATCATCACCATCATCATCATCATCATCGTCATCATCGTCATCATCATCATCATCATCATCATCATCAAAAGTCGCGGTTCGGGTCGTTCATTTGAAAAAAGGAAAAGAAAAATTCGCGAGCGTCATCGACACAGATACACAGATGGACAGATAGACGAACAGACAGACACACAGAAATCCGCTATTATATATATCAGTGCTCCGCAATCGGTGTGCCGCGGCACACTGGTGTACCGTGAGCCGGATACAGGTGTGCCGCGGCAGAATTCAATGTATTTCAAATTTTTCATAATATTGGTTATTTTTTAAAACGTAGTGTAAAATAATTATTGTAATTAAATAATTTTTCAATTTTCATTTTATCATATACATTTACTGGCAAAAAAGATAATTACAGTGGTCGAACGTATAATATCTAAGTTTAACGTCTATTTCCTTTTTTCTCGGCCATAAAATTTTCCAAAACCCATTAATGAACGTATTGGTAAAAAAAAAATGTAACGCAGGAAAATTTAATTCCTCCCTCCCCCCATGCCATCTTGTCTTGTCTTATGTGTTTTATGGATTAATTTGAAAAACACTATATTTCGCTAAAAAAAGTTGGCAATTCTAATTATGCACATTACTAAAGACATTATTGGGTTTTTAAAGATTGCGTGTCTGGGGAGAGTTATCACGAAAATTTGCTACTATCTATAAAATTTAGCTTTTGGTGTGCCGCAGAATTCAAAGAAGACCTTCGGTGTGCCGTGAGTGAGAAAAGATTGCGTAGCACTGACATATATGTTAGATATCGGGGATTATTTTTTAGAACCAATCTAGCAAGTTCATATTAAAAAAAAAACAATATAAAACAAACCACATATGCTCAAAGGGGGAAAACCGGCGGAACGTTCGCAAACCGATCCGAAATCCGCATTCGAATTTTCCGGGAAAACCCGCGACCGTGACCCCGGGCCTTCGTCGGGTTCGAAGGCTCCGAGGGCCACACGTGCTGGGCCCCACCCCGAGCCCGGGCCTTCGCCCGGAAAGGTTGACGATCGCTCCGGTCCCTGGGGCCCGCCAATACACGTGGAAGCCCCCAAAGCGAACTTCGCCCAAGGACGCCAAGGTGGGACTTTTCATAATGTCGAATTCTGGATTCTATTCAGCCGATTTTCCCGTTTCGAGCTTTTTTGATGAATGTTTTTTTCGGTGGAGTTTTGTTTTTTTTTTTTGCGAAAATGTCAAGTTGAGAAAAATAAAATGTCTTTTGGAAAAGTCGACGGTGATGTAATGTTTGTCGATATACGTAAATGAATGTAATTTAAAAATTTCGATTTTATCGTTTGCTAGTATATAGGCGCAATGTTAATAACATCGGGATGTGTATGTGTTTATTTTAAAGTCGATGCCCGTATCCGATTTGAATATTTAATATTTAA
>JAOXNN020000013.1:126437-136805 GCA_028571205.2 Hydropsyche betteni
ATAGATATGTCGTTGAGAATGGTCTCGAAGGGATTTCAGTCATAATATTTGTATATTTTACACGCGAGTTACGATCTATCATCAATGAGATTGTCACGTGTACATCAACACATCATAAACCACCGAGATATATACGCGTAGTCAAAGTATCGGATACCTTGACTACGAACCACGTCATTGGATTGGAACAATGGTGGATGGAAAATTAAGGAAACATCAAATGTCTATATTATTATTATGTTATTAAAATGATATAATATTTGAGATATTGAATAAATATAAATATTAAATAAATTTTAACTTAAAAAATATAAATAAAAATGAAAAAAATTGAGAATCCCTGTTTTTCAAGCTTTCACGGGTTGAGCTTGAAAAGCGAACAGCGTTTACCGCAATCGGGACAAATACAGGTGAAAATTCCCGCCGCGTAACGATTTCAGCGATAAAATTGCATAAATTTAAGCGGAATGGCCGCAAAACAATTTTCCGCTGAAAAAATTAAAATTTGAATGACGTCGATGTTTATAAAATGGTAGACTCTCGAATTAATTTGTAAATAGTATTTAAGAATTTGTGACGAGTGATTTGTTGAAATTCGATATGTTCTCGATTCAAAAATGTAAAATTCGGCTAATTGATAATTCCAATTTTGTTTTTCGATTATTATTTATTTTATAACTGTACCTATTATGGAGAATAATAATTTTGATTTATATTATGTAAAACACAATACAAACAAATTCATCAAAAACACGAATCAACCACAACACAAACTATTATCTATCATAACAATCGAACAATTTGCAAAACGTCCATTTTCACCATTTCATATCTCGAACCGATAAAAACACAACCCCATATACATTTACGATATTTATAACCAAAACTAACAACCGAATATTTTTCGAATCGGATTCCCGATACATATTAATAAAGTGCACTAATTAAAAGCTTTCAATAACGCACCTTTACATTTGTAATGATTCAAAGAAAAACCTATTTTCATAGCAATAAAATATTATTTTTTTTTTTTTAATTTTAATTTGAACAATGCTCAAATTTTATTAATGATTCAAAGTCAATTATTAAGAAATGATTGATTAAAATTTTTTTATAATGATTCGACATATTTATACGTAACATCTCGGAAAAGCTCAAGATCCCATCCCAGTCAGTCGAAAGTTGAAACATCTCTTCCGCGCTTTCGACGGAATGTTACACAGCTCCAAAAGCATATATTACTCCATCTAATTATGGGGATAGGTAGTTTTGATTCTACACCCCTCACATGATATGAAGCAATTTCAGGTTTGCCCAAACTTCCGACAATAACACGACATTTACGTGTGTCGCCCGCTGCGAAGCATAGCACCGACATCTGTCGTCCCAATTTTCCATCCCCTTCGGATTCCCCTCGGCTTTCCCCTCCCCTAGCCACTTCCGGTCCACCGTCTGGACCGGAAGCCTTAATTAAAGTGTTCCGGTTATCATTTTTTATTAGCGAAAGCACGATAATTGATACGAAGCGACTAACTCCGCGCGGAAATCTGCGCGTTTATTTTTCACAGGTTATAATTAAATTGTGCGTTGATGCGTCTCATCTGTTTCAATTTGATTCCGGTTTTTAATTTGGCGCCGTTTTTTAATTCTTGTTTATATTTTTGTTTTTTCCGCTGCGGAATATCTCGTCGCCAAGGTAATGGCTGGGATTGTGTCGCCGTCTCGAAATTAAACCGCCCGAAGCAAAAGGCAAGGATATTAAAGTAGACGATTTAATTTGTTTTTTGTTCAGAAAATATTTCTGGATTAATTCTGTGAAATTGGATTTGGAAAATCAATTGAAGTATGAAACTTTAACTATTATATTTATAATGAAAATCTGTTTTGAAATACACGCATTGCTCTTTTTAGACGGGAGATATTTTCCAAAGAATACCATATATGAGAAATGTATGGTGACATACAAAAATTGGAATTAGATTTTATTAGTATATTTAGATGGATTTATATCTAAATAAACTTTATAAAAATTTATAATTTAAAAAAAAAAATCACCAAGTGAAATCATCAAAAGGCATCGATTTTTTTTATTTAACAATTATAATTGTGTACTAGTCTAATCCTGATTTTTCCATTGTGGCATAATAATATGTTATATTTTGATTTCCATATCTTGTTAAAGTCTAAAAACAATCAGTTATTTTTTTTTTTTTTGGACCATTTGAGAAGAATTTTTGATGTATTTTCATACAGATTTGTTAAAAATAAAAATTTATATGACCCATTGCAAATACACTTCGACTCAAACATAATTTTTTATGCAAAATCGATTTAACCCTAAAGGAAGCGAAAATCCCCCTATACAGACAAGCAGCATCCGCGAAAAACTTGTTTTCGCGAAAATTCACAGAAGTGGAAGTTATTTTGAGAGGCGAACGTCCTCAGAAACGTCGAGGCGAAGGGACGAGAGGGGAAAAACGATGAATAGAAACGACCTAGACGTAAGGGGGTTACAAATAAGACTAAAGTTGTCTGCGGCCGCAAGTGAGTTATTCGGTTATTTATCTGGCGGGGAAAACCGCTGTCGGCACGCCGGGAAAACCGCACGAGTTCCCGGGAAAACTCGGGAAACGCTTCTCGGAAAACGCCACGTGGAAATTCGGAAAAGCGCGGAGGGGAGGGCGACGATGCGTCTCGATCTGGTCCGCATTTGTCATGGATGATGGATCGATGCCGAGTTTGAAGGAGGGTCGATGATTTTCTATTCAATTTGATTAGATTTATGATCCTAAACTGTAAAATATTATGATACATCCAATTCTTTTTTTACGCGGTTCAAAGAAGATTATTATTTTTTAATATTTTTTGATCGTGCAGTAAAGGGTTAACAGTTAACGCGATATAAAAATGTATTGTTATGTCACAATGGTAAGATGCAGTGCAGATCAGTTTACAATTATTGTTATTTATTTTTTGTTGATTTTTCATCACGAAATTTTGATCAAATGTGTAATGACACATTTATCATAAAACATAATATATTTGGATAGAATTTCTATCCAAATACACTCAATTCTCTACTTACAGTAGATATATTCCAGAGACTACAATGAGAAAAAAATCATATTTTTTAACCCATCTCCAATTTTTATATGGACACCCCAAATTTTTTTACTACAGTCTCTAAAACATATCCCTCATACAAAAATAGACTTGAATATATACGTTTCGAACTGAAATATCGAACTGATTGACTTGAAAACACCCGAAGATGGGGTGGAAAGCAGGTGAGGCCAACTCGTTAATCCTTTTCAGCGAAGTGCGCAAGTTGGCAACTCGGTGGCCTTTCAGCTGTCTACTTAGTGTCGAAAGACACTGTCGTAAATATTCATCCTTAATGCAAAAGAAATTTCATCCCTAGGAAATTTTCGAACGAACTAATGGAATAACAAGAACTTATCGCCGCGCCAACTATCCGAAAAGGCCGAAGAAAAATGTTCACGTAGGCAAAAGGCAAAGTTAAATAAAAAGTGCGTAAGTGCGACCCCAAGGATGTAACTTGGCTCTTTGCTGCTGTTGCTAAATGTGTAGTTTTACTGATTTCTTTTTTTTTTTGGCTCTTCCAATGTTGAGGACGGAGTTGCGGAAGCGTAAGGGGCGGAAGCTTTTAGGTGCAAAAAATAAATGCGGATTTGTATTCGGGATTAAAAAGTAATTCTATGCTGTGTCGTTAAAAGGTTGTAACTGTGGGTGGGTTTTTATCGATTACCGACATTTTTTTAACCCTTAATTGCATTATGTTGCAAATTTCTTTTACCCTCATTGATATGATTAAATTTACATATACCTAACTTCAGAAATTTATTGATTTTATATATTTTTTCAATTCACTACAATCTGTTTACATCGAAAAATTAAAACATGGTCGATTGAGGCAAAAAAAATTTATATTAATTTTTTTCTACATTCATTTATAAGCTACATATATAATAAATTAGATATTAAATATTGTCAAAAGTTTGGACTTTTTCATCCTTATATGCAATAAAATGAAGATCATCATTATGAATATGTATAGGTTTTATATATTCAATAATATAAGAATAACCATCATTTATAATTATTATGTGGTTCTTAATTTATTATCTGTTGTAAAACAAAAGTTTTTACATGAATTCTCATTATTTGACAATGAGAAAGTCACGTAAATTTTAATACCGAATTTTTTCCTTACCAAATCACATGATATGCGCATTCATATACTAACCACATAACGTATCGCTTAACTTCATATTCAAAACCAACACTCAACAATATCATCAAATCCTCAAAAACTCAACACAAAACATAAAAACCATGACGAAACAATTAAAAAAATTAAACCACTAATCGTTTCGTGGCAGCCATCAAACGGCATAGAACTACATTAGTCTTCGTTACGCGCCAGTGGCGGCGCGTAATTAAAAAACCAACCACAACAATTTATTCCCATCAATATCGACCACGAAAAACCACCATACACACAAAAACACATAAATCGTCGTCGTCCGATGGCGGACGATTCGTCACGGACGTCCCTGCTCTCCACCGAAAAACGGGCCCATTTAGCAATAACTAAATGCCATTTATTTAATCCATCATACATCAGTGTGGCATTGTCTAAAGTCCCTCGGGGGTGACTCACCGGGACGCCGGGGGGTGGGTTGTTGGAAGGGTGAGTTCAACCGAGGGTGGCTGCGGATGCGGACTCGCCATGGAAGTCTCGTGTGCTTCTAATTTTCGGATTTGAATTTTTTTTATGATTAGACTCTAATTATAAAGGGGTTGTGCTTTATTAAGTTTAATATGTTTACAATTCCGAGATTAATTTTGAGACATTGCGAAATTGCTGCTGTTGGGGAAATTATGCGCGAGTGTGTATGAATAGTTAAATTTTAATTATGCGCTCAAATATTATGTTTTAAAATCTTATCGCGCGAGTGGGTGTGTTTGCTTTTAGTATAATATACGTATAGGTTGTTTTATTGAGAATAATTTGGTTATATAAAACTTTTCAAATGTATATTTTTCATTAAAAATGCATTTTTTTATTAAATATTCATTAAAAAATGAACTCACGCGCCGCCATTGGCAGTATGTCAGCGTGCACCGAACGACCGGGCTTATCACGGCAGTTGACAAGCTTTCATTACTATGAAAGCAATTTGTTTTAATTATGATTAATATGAGTTAAATTCCTTTCACGAGACCGGCGAACACAAAAACCCCATAAATACACAAAAAAGTTATCCGCCCATACAAATGCCCGACACGATCTTATTATCACACGGTGTTTAAGTTGGTAATTTATTCCGTCCCATTTTTATCACTTCAATGCCACTTTTCGAGATGATAATCGATTCTGAATAGTTTGTTTTTTTTTTTTTGTTTATATTGGGAGATTTCGATTAGTTGAATTGGGAAAGGTGCGGTAATTAGATTGATGTAATCGAAAATTGAATAACGTATAATTTTTAGGTTTTTCGAAAATTAATGCAAATTTTTCTGAAAAAATTATATTCAAATATAAATGAAATTCATGTTTAATAAAACTGATGATTTTTTCTATATGTCATAATTTTTTAATTTTCGTAATTTTGGACTATTATTTTGCAATAGTTTTTTCGTCCTCTAATTATAAGTTACAAAATTTTACCGTTCCTGAAGCGGTTTTTTTTTTGTTTTTTAATAAGAGTGTACAATAAACCCCCCTACAACGTACCTTTTTATGACGTTTGCGGCGTCCTCCCTATATCGTAATTTTTTTCAAATGCATTTAAATTCAATTTTTTTCAATTTGTTTCAAATGTATTTGAAACAAGCAATAAACACATAAAAATGTCCAAAAAAAAAAGAAAAATGAAAATGTTTTATTTATTGATTTCCCTGAATTCCCGCCTATAACGTCGAAGCTATCTTGACGTTACAGGGGGGCTTACTGTATATCTTTGAGAATTATTTTTTATAAGCAAAAAAAAGATTAATCAAATTAATTAATTAATTGAAAGTATACGTGTACACCTAATTCTAAGATTTGAATTATAAAATCTTGCGATTAATCAAAAATTATCCAATTTCCATATAAAATTCTAATACAATATCTAATCCAAAACACACACAATTCTAATTTAATACAACATTAACAAAAAAACATATTTATTATAATTAAACAAAACTCGAATTTAAGCCCGCCCGCGCGATATCGCGAAACTTCGCACCGCAAAACAATCACACACAATACGTCCCAAAACAAAACGCACGGCATAAATACAAAGTATAACGTACGACGCGCGTTTTATATTACACATTGTGTATTTTATGCAAAATCCGTATTATTATATGCCGACCCACGTCTTGTACAAAGACTGACATAGCGTTTCGGGGCTTCCCCGTCGGGATATCGAAATAACTAGTTTACGGCCCCTGGAAAAGGGACTGGCTCTCTCTCTTGTCGTCTAGGTGCCCTTTATAATAAAATTATTATGTATTAGCATGATCCGTAAACTTTTACGACGCAAAAGTTTATTATTGTTGACCGCAATCGATACTCTGTGTAAATTTTCGATGGTGCTAAATATGACGGGGGTGATATTTTCGGATGTTGTTTTAATAGTCGGGAGATTTGTGTCGAATTTTATTGATGATTTCTAATTTTTTTATATAATATAATAGGTGGATTGAAGTTTGAAAATATTGTAAGTTTTTGTTTGTATTTTTGAGTTGAAACTCGTATGTTAAATGCTGTTATCAATTTTACATTTCCGCTGATTTTTTGTATGTATTTTTATTTCCGTTGAATCAATGTCATTAAATTTTGTTATCAATTTTGAGTTTCTGCTAAATGTTTCTTATCTATTTATTTTCCCATTGAATCAACATCATTAAGCTATTAACCAAGTGTACTTGTCAATATTATTAAAAAATACGCATAAATATTTCGATATAATAAAAAAATCTAAATATATTACATATAATACGTATCATTATAGATTGATCTTAAAAAGAGCCTAAATATTCTCATAAAGGAATTTTTATTTATTATTTTAAATATAAGGATTTGTTGATGAAATATTATGAAAACCGATCTTTATATTTTTATACCTAATAACAGATATTCATAATCATTTTTTTTATTTTATAATATAAAAAAATAAAAACAGATTAGAAGATAAAGCCATCTAATTTAAAACAATAAATTACCATCGTAACAAGCTTTCTGTTGGCATAAACCAAAAAAATTTCATACCCACGCATTTTTTCACTCGAACAAAACTCAACTTATTAAACTTTCCCAAAAACACAAAAAAAAAATGAAAATAACGAGCTCAAGACAACGGCGCGACTCTCGCAATGAAAAGGAGAGCAAGTGGCATTAAAATAATTTATATTCGGCCGGTTAAGGAGGAGAGGGAAAAAAATGACTATGGGGGGGAGGGTTTTTGGCCTTAACGCGCCTTTTCGCTCTTAATAATGAAGCCTCCTTAATCCCTGCCAGGGGCGGGCGCAAGGTTGGCCGCGACTGGATTTCGAGGGATGGAAGAAAAATATGATTAACAATTCGCCTACACGTTTATCTCCTGCGAATCACGGGGAACGACAAAAGAAATGTGACTCGTAAATTATTCCGGCTCACCCTGTGCTGGGCCACCCTATGTCGAGGGGGCGGCTCTCAAAGTGTGGTGTGCGTGCGTCAATTAAAAAAAGTGTTGCAATTTTTTTGAATTGTTTCATTGTTAATGCTCATTTTAGTTGAATAATTTTATATAAAATTATAATTTCTTCAATGTGTTATACATTTTTTGAAGGTGAGTTGATGTACGATTTATTTTAATTTCATGCAGATGTTAAAAATCTCATTTATTTATCCCTACCGAAATAAATAACATATGCCGCAATAACATCTGAATCACATGTATCCTATAAATAATTTTTAACTGATAATTATTTTATTCATAGATTATAAATTTCAAGATCATTCCAAAAAACGAATTTAGGTCAACGATATGAAAATTTTTCCAAATTAAATTTAGCTTAACTTCAAAACCATAAAAAAAAGTGCCATTAACATACTTTTCACATGAACGTATGCACAATTTCGATATTGAAAAAAAAAACACATAAATAAAAATTACAACCGATACCATCTAAAAACACAATATCCACTTACGAAAACCATAAAAAATAAAAGACCTTCGAGAGCGAAAAAATATTGAGGAACACCCCCGCGAACAGCCCCTAAAGCTAAAGCGTTACGAGGGATAAAAATATTAGCATCCCCTTGCGCCAGACGCATGGGGAAGCGGGGCAGGGGGGGAGGGAAGCTGCGCGAGGGCTTCCCGCTCGCTCCCGGATAGGGATACTCAATTTTTGCTTATCGCCTGGCAATAAATCGCTGGTTTTATGCCCTCGACATCGCTATCTCATCGCCGGTGTTGCCCTCCAATCTCGAAAATCCCGAAAAAAAGCGTCTAATTATGCAAGGAGGCGTGCGATGTGTCGTGGGATCGATCGATTGTGTATCTTTGCAATTTTGGGTGTTATCTTTGATCTGTGTGCGTTTTTGTTTGTGTGTGTTGATTTGGAAGGGATAGAAATAGTGAGTTTATACTTTTACTGTTCAGTGTATACATTCACTGAATGGGTTTTTGTTGGAATTTTCTTTGTTATGTTTGGCGTGTCTGCGTTTTTAGGCACGTGTTACTTTAAAAGAGATATAAGTAGTAAATTTATACTTTTACTGTTTAATTTATACATTGACAGGATAGGTTTTTTTGGGACTACATGTATAATCTTTAATTTGTGTTTGTTTTTGACTATGTTGTTTATTTTAGGAGAGGTAGAAGTGGTGAATTTATACTTTTAATGTTAAGTGTATACATTGACTGGATTTTTTATTGAAACTTTATGTTATTTTTGATTTTTTGGTATATTTGTCAGTTTGTAAGCTTAAAAAATTGATTAATGTATACATTTACTATTTAGTGTTTAAAATTACTTAAAATTTTAGTAAAAGTATTGAACTAATACAAACTTGTTATTAGGCAATGTATTAATTTACTGTTTAAATTTTTAATAAAATATCACATATTCATCAAATGTCACAATAAATAAATAAAAATTCTTATTAAATTAAATAAATCATCAATAAAAATTTATAACCCTTTATTTGATAAATTTGAACATTATCATCAATTCAATTTGATCATTGACAGAATATTATTCGACATTTTTATAATATATAAAAGAATATTTACTAACTTAATATTCTTTTTCTGAATCCGATATAAAAAAACGATACCTTCACTAGTCAAAACCTACAAACCCAATCCAAAAATTACCACACATCAAAAAAATTTATACTTCAACTAATATAATATAATATATATCTGATTTCGATTCATCGATGCCAATACGCCGATTTACAACATCTGCCGGGCTAAACGGCAAATTAGTATCGAAGTAAAAAAAAAGCGTTCTGTCCACGTTTTGTTTTAACCGCGAACGCAGAAGGGCGAACCGAAAAACCCCATAGCCTCCCATTGGAAACATCGATAATGATTGCAAATTAAAAGGGCGAACTCGTCCCCATGTCCCCAAAGTCGATTCGGTTAATGCTCCTTGATTATAAAGTTTTTTTTCCCTACTTTCAAAAGAAACGAGGGTTGCGAATCGGTTTTTATTCAAAAATTAATAATAATAAATTTTTCGTTGATTGATTCGACGGACAAATGTCAGTAATGCGATCGGAATTGCGTTGATGAAGCGATCGCATATTCGCGTGTCCACATTCGTGTGTCCATAAATCAAAGGTCGACGGAAACACAATATTTGTCGAGTTATGTTGAACTTGTCGAATGAATGTTGAGGGAATGAGTCGTACATTAATATTAGCCGCAGGGCTTCCTGAACTGGGGGGCGCGCGGTCCCCGAATGGTGTCGGCTATGATTGGGGAGGGTTACAGCCGTATATTGTAAAGCGGTGGTCACACTTTTCGATCGTTTGTTTTATTATTTTGGCATATTATGAAAAATATTTAATGAATTTCGGTTTTGAATAAAAATTTTCTGTATTTTTTTAAGGTCAATAAGTTTTTTTCATTTTAAAGTATAATCCCCTATATATAATAGCGGATTTTTTTGTGTGTGTGTGTTTGTTTAATGACGCTCGCGACTTTTTCGCGAATATGGTCTCTATGCGTAGGTATACAGTTAACATCTTTAATGTAATGCTTATTACCTACTGCTTCTGGAATTGCCTATATGTCGTAATTGTGACAATAATAAATGAACTGGTTTTATTAATTAAATATTAAATATTCAAATCGAGTA
>JAOXNN020000013.1:136905-173294 GCA_028571205.2 Hydropsyche betteni
ACAATTATTACATTATTTTTGATTTGGTGTGATCAAGAAAGGCAAAGTGCGTGCTCTTGACCCGAATGACCCTACTAATATTGCAAAATAAAATTTACCTAGATACTCAGAAATTTACAAAAAAATTTCAACTTATGTATAATACTTACTTATTCTTAATGTTTTTATTTTTTCAATAGAGATAACAAAAAATACCTTCTTAAATCTTATCAAATAATTCCATACACTAAATCACTTACCCATCACTTTATTTAGAAAGTTACTTCATTTTATGAAATTAGTAATCTCGTTTCGGCCAGTTTTGTGCATTTATGTATAATCTTAGCAATGTGTATCTATTATTTTAAAGTGAAGTGTTTTACTATGAAAACATGTTAGTATTATATGTAGGGTATTAAAACAAATAAGTTCTCATAAAAATATATTATGTATTATGTATGTATATCCATTTTCATAGGGAAGAGAGGGGATATGTTCAATGAAAACAGGAATGTATGGTGAAATAAGACATAAGTTTTCATTAATTATAATTATATTACAAAAAAATTACGATCGATATACAAAAATATTTACAATAATACAAATAAATAAAAAAAAAATTTGAATATTGATTGTTTTTTTCAGTTATAGTTTAAATAGCAATAAATATTGGAATTCCTCATTGGGGTGAGTTAATTATTTAAATAATAATAATATTAAGATTACAAATATCAACATAACATAACGAACAGTTTACGAATTTACAGAAATTTACGAGTCACATCACCGACAAAATCAAAACGTTGATGCATGTATTGAATTAAATAATGTTGAAGTTGATAGCTCAAGCTGTACTAATTCAGACAGATCATAAACTTTCAGAATCATCAAAAATCAGACAACTTTCTTCCATATATTTATGGACTCTATGTTTATTTTTATTTTAAAACTGCTTTCTATTTATGTTATATTTGTATTCAATAATATTAATCTGAATAGTTTATATAGAATCAATATTGTATTTGCCATATCACATGACGATGTTTATTTAACTTTGTAATCTTTCTATTATATAAGACCCATGAAAAAATTTACAATATTTACAAACAGAAGCACAGTAGCATTACCAATATATCAGTAGTAATTCAATATTGTTCACAACTTGAAGTCATTACCAAGAGTTGGCGAGATATTAGTATAAAGTCTACATTGCAAATTCATTTAAAAGTGTTTTTTTTTTATCGCATCAATAAAACACTTAATTCGCGCAATTGGTCAATAAATGAAAAGAAGGTACGGTATAACGAGGGATGCATGTAGATAATATCATCACACACATAAGATGTCAGAAATTGACGAAAAAGGTCCATAGGAAATGTATAAATATTTAAATGCAGTCTACGCTTGGAAAATACCGTCACTCTCTAAAAAGATGATAAAGGTGATGAGTGTGTGAAATTAGCGTAATATTATGAGTGACGAGAAACTCTGACGAGAAATGAATTAAGTTTTGATTAGTGCATACGATTTACGATGATGAAGAAGATTGGCCATTGTCATAGCCAAAGTTTCATGGGACAGTTTGAAATAATTAATCTGACTTCGACAAGAAGTTTACCAACGGACACACGGAAAATTTGTCACAATTGTTATATTCTGAGGATGTTGAAGATATATTGTCAATAATGATCGGTCTAGGTCTATTCTCGTTTTCTTATTTTTAGACTCTTACAATTAGCTTTAATCCTACCGTTTCCATAACTTCATTGCCATTTCTAAACCCACTAACCATCAAGAATATTTAATTCACTCGTGGCGTTTCTTGAACGGGAATATAATTATCTCTGTGGAGCTTTACGATAATTACACACTTGTGAAAAACAGTCATCAAACTTTTCAAAATTCTCAGGACCATCATTTGCTACATCAGGGGACGATTATTTTTTTGAGAGGCAGAAATAAACGGTAAATTATGATTCTGTAAAACATCACCATCGTTACTGTCATTTTTGGATGATTGAGGGATCAATAATAGAAATGGTATTAGCGATAACTGTTTTACTTCAAGTCTTTTCGAGATCCTTTTTCGATAATTTAGTTCAAGTTTCAAAAGTTTGCACATTAGTCTATACTTAATTTAAAACTTCAAAAAAGCATCGCAATTCGTTTGATCTTGGTGTTTTTTCACAATGATAATTGAAAATGATCTTGGGCATCTCGGATTTTTCACAGATTTGCGGAGAAAGCAATCGAAATTATCAGTCGTCGACTTTTCGTCGGACGAAGGAGCCTTTAATCCTTCTCTCGTTTCCACGTCATTCAATTTTCTGTTGAATGGAAGAAAAAGTTAATAAGCCCACGCAAATAAACAGACTTCGATAACATCGAAAAAACACACTTACGACACCGAAATACTGTTCTTCTTCCAAAATTTCATTGCAAAAGCCATATTTGTCCATATTATTGATATTTGAATATTAATAATGTCTTAAAAAAGTATCACTTAATACATAAGACAAAAAAGGTGTCATGAAATATTAATTAATCTATAAAAGGGTTCCCAAAGTTTTATTTTATGTATAAGAGTAATATTTCTTCAATCGACATGTAATTAAATAACGTAGAAATGGAAGACAAACCCACGGCTCTTTCGATCAACAAGAAATCGGGGACTGAAAATCTCAATAGCTTTTCTCCGCAAACCTGCAAGTGTTCTGAGACACTGAAGATTCATTTCGGTTACGTTAAAAAAGGATCAAGAACTACCAAATCCTGATTCTTTCGTGGGTTTACAAACAAGAAATAGAATATGTAATAGTATTAAATAGAAATAGTAATAGATTCACAAAAAAAGATCTCGAAGGTTTGAAGTAGAACAGCCACCACGGGCAATGTTCCCATAATTTTTCCCGGCATTGTCGAAATATGACGATACGATGGAGATATCTTACAAAACATGAATTCATCATGTATCTCTAGCCTACGAAAAGTAATCAGCTTTTTTGATATAACAATCGATGATCACAAGGTAAGTATTTGATAATTACAAAGACTGTTCTACGTTAATGTGAGACTATCCCGAGACTTCGTGGAAAGTTCTTTTTTCCGTACAAGAAGTACAATAAGCGAAATATTCTTTACGGTTAAGCAAGGTTGGAAAAAGATGACAAGGCTAAATAAACGGCTGAATTCCGACCAACAACCTCAAAAGGAAAACGCAAGAAAATCAAAACTAGAAAAATAGTTAACCGATAACATGCTAATCATCGTTGTAATATAAAAATTATAATAACGCTCACGTGTGTTCGTCAATGAACAACTTCCCGAATCGAGATCAATCGCTCCATAATATCATGCAAAACTTTCGATATAACCCTCGCCAATTATCTTCATCAACAATCGTAAGAACTGATAAAAGTAATTCATATCCAATCAAACTTTCGCGTCCATCACAATACTATCAGGCTAAGTCCACGCACGTATCGTCTTAATCATCTTATCAGTGTGACAGTATCCTTCAAGTGTAGACAACATTTAAATATAATACAATACATTCCCTCTAAACCTTTTGCGTCGATCTCCAACATCTGATGTGTATGATGCTATTATAATATCTACTATGTCTCACTACACCATCGCTCCTTACTATCATATATATTGACCAAGTACACTTATCAACATCCACACACAAATGTACCAATATCATAATCGTCTTATGATAACATCACAAACAACATCTCAAATCTAGATCAATTATTTCAAACTTTTCCGCAAAAGAAGAAAAAGTGAAAATACCTAGACTCGAGCAATTTTTAATCGGAATCTTCGATTTAAAAATATTGACATGCTCAATAAATGAAATGTCCGAATATTCCTAACTTGCTTCATGGTAACAATTAACCATAATCTTATAGTTGAACTAACTTTGATAAACTAAATTGTTTTTAATAATATCTACGATATATAAATTATATACGAATTTAAACAATTATGAAAAAAATATTGCATAATTTAATACCGTTTACATTCATAATATTTTTTCATATTGTGGCTATTATGAGTGATGGTGTTGTCGTTATGAAAAAATTTGAAAGATTGTCACCATTGTTACGTCACACACCTCCCATGACGCCACGACTCAACAATAATCATGTCTTTGGTAACAATAAAGAATATTTGTAAGTCGTGCCGCGAACGCGGGGTATAGCATTAATATTGTTTCCATACAACCATATTGTACGTTCACATTTCGTACCTACATTTGTAATTGTGCAGAAAAAACAAATAAATCATATAAAAAGAAACCAAGATTTTCACTGGACCATTTGGATCTCCTAACCTAACACTTGAGTGGCACAGTCGGTATTGCAAAATCTGTATTGGAAAATTATCGTCGACGGATTATCGGAGGTAACTACCAACACGGAGTGATCCAAAGGATCAAGGCTACCATCAGGGGTGGATTTCTATCCTTTACGCAGGACCGAATTCTACAAGAGGAACCGTTTCAGCGGCTACTGAAAATGAAAGTCGAGACTATCATATGGCTATTATCACAAACAGCTATGTCATACGAGAGCACAAAAATCTAAATTAAATAGCACATCTAAATATTTTACAATAAAAAAAAAACTAAGACCAACAAGAAGAACATGCAGAGAAAGAGGAACAACAACGAGAGGTCAACCAGTAATATATATATTCAAATACCTGATAAATAATTATTTCTAAAATATATATATAGGTATATATATATATATTTTTTTTTTTAGAAATAATTATTTATCGGATATTTAAATATATATATCATTGGTAGACCTCTCGTTGTTATTCTTCTTCTTCTGCTTGTTTTTCTTGTTCTTCTTCTACGTTTTCTTCTTCTCTGAGGGGATCGCTCTCGTATCCCTGGTCAGCTACGTCATTCGACATCACAAAAATCTAAATTAAATAGCACATCGAAATATTTTACAATTTAAAATTTTGATTGATCTTTTTAAATAACTTAATGAAACATTTTTCTAAAAAACAAAAATCTTATCATAGTTTTACCTGTAAATTTCAAATATGTTTGATATCAATAGCTTACGTGTAAATTGTGATAATTTCATCATTGTTTAATTATGATACAGATTGGTATTTGCCTTTATTGTATAAAAGCCTTAAGTAAGATCAAATAAAAAATCCAATCGTGTTTTGCCGACCAAAAAGCAGACTACATTGAGCTACAGACTACATTTATCAGCCTTTAGGATCACTACCTGAACACCCCTTCACTATTTAACAACTATAATCCATTTCACAATTTTAGATAATGATAAATTGTAATATTTTCTGCTTCCAAATTATATAATAGGAAAATAAGATTTCACTTTTTAAAACACCAACAATCAATGCAATGAATTGATATAATTTAACAACTTAATGAAAAAGTTCAACTTGAACACTCGATAAAATGTAATATATTATTTTTCAAAGTTTTTTAATCGTATTATGAGTCAAATCATTCCAAAATTGAATACGAAATTAAATATGACAATTTAAGTATACTTCGACTGATAAAGAAATTATTATATTTTATTTAATAAATTAAAATGCTACATAAGTATTAGATGTATAAGAAACTAATCGTAAGAAAGATCTAAAAGAAAAAGCAAAATATTTAAAAAAAATTGAAATGTTCGAATTTTCAAATAACAAGATAACAAAATTTTCTTCCGCAAATTTTAAATTATGATAGAAATAAATTGTAAAATTTAATTATATACTCTTCAAGTGACAAAAAAAAAATTTTCTTTTTCAAAATTAATAAATGAAATTCCTCATATTAAATGCATACATAAATGAAACTTCTTATAAAATATGGACACAAAATAATTTACTATCAAACAAATTGTAACATTAAAATTTTCGCAATTATCACGAAAAAAAATATCCTTTTGTAAACTTTAAATTAAACATGAATTGTAACATTAATATACTTTCCCGCTTCACTTTAAAAAAAACCAGAAAAAGAATGAGATTTTCAAAACTTCAATTCTTATCGAAGCGATATAAGTATAATAGTATTCATTAAATCCCTTTAATAAAAAAATTTAAACTGTCAATAATCAAAATGATACAACAATACTTTGGACAATATTTTAAATTTTCGACTGCAACATATTGTTAGTATGTATTATATAATTTTTAAAACGTTTTATACAAAATTCATTCTTCTCTCTCCTTTCTTGCATTCCCTTTGTTACAAATTTACTTGCTTTTTTATTCTAGTTTTGGTTCACTCACATTTTTCACCTCCATGCGTAAATCCTGAATGGCTCACCTGTGTGTAAACTTCTTCCTCAGCTCTGAAAACTTCTGTGAACCCTCCTTGCGTGGATTCGTCGTCATGTAAACCTTTAATGGTTCACCTATGTATGGTGTGAGCTTCTAACTAAGTTCTGTAGATCTTTGTGATGCCATCTTGTGTGGATTCTTCGTCGTGTGAACCCTGAATGGCTCACGTGTGTGTGATCCTTTGCCTCGACTCTGTGGACCCTCCTTATAATCCACATAAGGATTGGATTGCGTGGATTGCCTTGCGAACCATGATTTTTTTCTAGTTGTGTGGATGTTCTTCTTTGAGCCTCTTTTTTGGATCCGCAGTGAACGCTTTTCCAACAGCCGCTGTGGCCGTGTTCGAAAGACCAAATGTTTAATCCGGAATGTCCGAATTAAAAAGGACGATGCGCTCAATAAGTTACATGTCTGAATTATACAAAGTTGCTAAGTTGCAACAATTAATTATAATCGGACAATTGAACGCAGACACGAGCCATCGACCCAACGTCGATGGCCCGAATGAACGAACGTTCGATCGAAATCACTTCGATCGAACATTTGGTCGTATGTTATCAGCATAACCAATTACAACATTAGATAACTAAATTTTTCAAAATTAAACAGCTTAATAAAATATTTCATAATAAAACAAGTTGATAATTAAATTTTCATAATTAATATTCGTAGTTTTCTCTAAGGTCGAAAGTCTAATGATGTCATTATTGTCAAATTTTTACATTTCTTAAGCATACAAAATATGTATAGAAGTCACGAAAAAGAAAATAAATAGTTCATTATTATTTTGCCTATCTCAAAAACCAAATACATAGAGTATCTTATTTATGATGAATAGAATTTATTTTCAATAAACGGATTTGCGGGTTCTTGCTTTTGCGTGGCTTCACCACATGAAAACTGTCATGAACACCTATCATCACCGTTAGGTTAGGTTAGGTTAGGTTAGGTTAGGTTAGGTCAGGTTAGGTTATATAACCTAACATATAAATTTTAGTATTTTTAAGCTATGCCTTTTTTTAATTTTCAACGTAATCTTATTACGGATATAATTCTCTGATTTTCCGTTTATAAATGGCGTTAATGGGGGAACATAACTCGTGTCAGCCAAATTTTAATACTTTTATTTTATTTTGACTTATGTATTAGAAAATTTGAAATGAAAAACTTCTGTAGTGTAGATGTCTCTCACTTATTTATTGATACTTCAAAAAAAATAAGGTTTATATTAATACCCGGATCTACTCTGTATTACAAGCAACCAAGGCACCCGGATAACCATCGCGGTATTCACAACACTTTTACTAAAAACAAGAACTTACAAATTCGTTACAAAAATCAATTTTGTTCATATTAAGTAACATGTAAGGGTGTTCTTGTCGTATTACGACCAAATGTTCAATCGAAGTCATTTTGAAAGAACGCTCCGTCATCGGATCGTGGACCAGTTGTACGTATCTGCGTTCAATTATACGATTATAATTAATTGTTGCAATTCAGCGTCTTTTTGAAATCCAGAAATTTAAGTTATAGAGCGCTTCATCATTTTCAATTTAGAAATTCTAGATTAAATAATTGGGCACGACCACAGCGGCTTCTGAAAAAGGATTTACTGGCGGAGCTCAAAGAAGGACATCAAGGTTCTCAAAACAGCGGAATCCTCAAAGATCTACAGAGCTTAGTTAAAGGCTTACTCATAGGTGAACCATTCAAGGTTCGCACGACAAGGAAAGTTCACAAGGGTCCGCAAACCCGAAGAAGAAGCTCTCACAAAGGTGAGCCATTCAGAAGGTACAAAAAAAGCCTAAATTTGGAAAAAAAAGAGAGTGCAAGAAAGAAAAGATAAGAACGATCTTTCTATTAAACGTTTTAAAATCATATGTTGAATATTTCACAGTTTAAAATTTTAAATAAATTTATTGCCCAAAGTATTATATTTGTAACATTTCGATGATTGATTATTTTATTTTATTTTCAATTTTAATTAGATTTAAATAATCTTACTTATAAATCCTACTTATATCGCATTTAACCAGCAGGCACTTTCGGCGTTTTTTCAGGAAAGCGTCACCTATCATCGGCGTTTTTCTATTCAGCGGTCACTTTATAGTGTGACAATCAGTAAGGACTTAATTTCATTTGAGGAGCTTCTTATGAGAAATGTTAGAAAACAACCTTTACTATTTACATTTTGGGGATAGAATGGCATTTCGGAGTGGTGGTTAGTACAATTTATTTGTAAATGAAATCGTTTTTTTTGTAATCGTCAGAAAATCGCACGACACAGAAACGAAAGAACCGATATTGAGACCCTGAGGGTTCGTTTTCGCCATAAAGTGAAGAAGTGGAGAGAATAATCAGGAAATTTAAACATGTTGGCCAAATATTCTTCGAAGAAGATGTTGAGAAAAGGACTGGATTCGATGTATGACCATCCTCAACCCCATAAGTATCAATACCAACAACGGATTCGTCGTTGTTGGTGTTATCATCACCGAAAACGTCGTCCCCGTAGACTTGATCTTCGTCTTCAGAATTTAGCAACAGTAATAGTGTTGTTATACTAAATCCTGGTACATGAATTGATTATTTTTCGATTTTTATTTATCGATCACGAGGATATACGATTCTTTTTATCGACATCGAACATCGACTTATCGACTTGTAGACTTATCTGTACCACCTTATATGTGTGAATAATTATTTTTTGTGTATTTAAGTTTGGAATTCTTACAATATACTTATATTTTGTGAAAATTTATATTTTTTATTTCACCATATTATATAACACATACCTACCTACTTTGAACCCCCTACCCTTTCGTCCCTCATGAGAAAAGACATGTGTGTATATATTTTTAATATTAACTTTTCGTTTTATCGTACTTCCCTATTTCCATAAAAATATTTCGCCATAAGAGAATGGGCATACACATATTACTTACACATAATATTAATACATAATATTCATGTCTATTTTCATAAAAAAACACTTCACCATAAGAGAATGGACATGCACACATTATTTGAATGATCAAAACGAGATTTATGATTCAAGAAATATAAATTTCTTTTAAAATATGGCAATAGGTAAGTAATATAGTTTATGCGATTATTTGATAATAATTAAAACATAAACAATAACATCTTTACTAAAAAGTACGATAAGTAAGATATAAATAATAATATTAACTAAATTAAAGACCAACTCTCCCATCTGTTGTTAGAGATCGGCAAATAACTAATAATTCAAATAAAAAATGATTAGAAATAATTAACTCTGCCGATAGATGGCAAAAACAGCGAAGCATAACTCGTGCCAGCCAAATTTTTATACATACCATAGGTTCGCCATCTATTATATTCTAATGTTTTCAATTATTTAATAATGATAAGATGACAAGTTGAAATAATCGATGAGAGCAGTTTTTTATTTTTATTTTTCATAGTTAAATGGAAAGTGGGAGATTGTCTCAAAAAATATTTTTCATGAATATAACTTTCAAGAATATTAATATAATAAAAAATTCAAATAATTACTGTAATAGCTGTTCATAGGTTTCTATAGGTACAATATTTACCGAATTGATATTCATATTAATTTTTTTTCATTTTACGAGCTTGTTTATTATTTTAAAATTTTTGATCAATCTGTTCATATCACTTGTATTACGACCAAATGTTCGATCAAAGTATTATATTATAAATTCGATCCAACGTTTGGTTATTCGGGCCATCGACGTTAGACCGGTGGTTCGTGTTTGCGTTCAATTATAAAATTCAAATAATTGTTGCAATAAAAGAAGTTTGTTCAATTTGAACAATTAATTTATTGAATGCATGGTCATTCTTAATTCGGAGATTTCGGATTAAAAATTTGACTTTTGGGAAACATTTATTGGCGGAGCCAAGAGAGGGGCTCAAAGAAGAAAATCCAAACCAACAGAAAAAAATCAGAGATCTCACGACAGTAGAATCCACATGAGGAAGTTCCACAAGGAGGGTCCATAAGGAAGGTCCACAAGGAGGATCCACAAGGAAGGTCCACAAGGAAGGTCCATAAGAACGGTTCAAAAAAAGGGTTCAAAAGGAGAATCCACAGGGACTACAGAGCTGAGATAAAGGCTCATACACAGGCAAACCATCCAAGGTTGATATGATGGCGGGATCTACACAAGGAGGGTCCATAAGGAATCACAGAGCCAAGGCAGAGGGTCACACACAGATGAACCACTCAAGATTCACACTATAGTGGAATCCATACAAGGAGGGTACATAGGGGTCCTCAAAGCTGATGAAGAGGGTCGCACACAGGTGAGCCATTCAGAGTTTATGCACAGAGGTGAAAAAGTTATATGACCAAAATTAAAAAAAAAAGTTAATAAATTTAGAAAATAGGGCAGTGTAAAAATGGAAAAAGAAGATCGCACTTTCTATGAAACTTTTTCAAAATCGTATGTACAATATGTTACAAATGAAAATAGATTTATTGTTGCAAAAGTCCAAAATATGTTCGTAATATTTGAATTACTATTATTTGAATTAGTTTTAAAGAAAACTATATCAATTTCAATTAGAGTTGTAGTTTTGAAAAATCACGTTTTTTTGCGACGTGGAGAGTATATAAATGTTACAATCCATTTATAATTTAAAGTTTGCGGAAGATGAATGTTACAATGCATTATTACATTTTGCGGTAGGAAATTTTGTGACCTGACAATTTTGTGATATTTTAATGTTGCAATTTTTCTATAATATTTTACGATCTTATTTCATAAGAAGTCTTACAATTAGTTTCCTATAAATTTAATATGAAGCATTTTATTAATTATATTTTAAAAAGAATATTTATTTCTCTACCATTTGAAAAAAAGTTGCTATATTTCATATTTTATTGATTTCGGAATGCTTTTATATAGGGACTTATTTAAATTTTGAGAAATACTATATTTCTTTTCTTTTATTGTTAAAATAGAACTTTTTCATAAAATTTTCATTTCATATGAAGAAGTGTAATTCATTGAATTGATTGTTAATGTTTAAAAAGGTGAAATATTATTTTTCTGTAATTTGAAAGTAAAAATTATTACATTTAACATAATTTTTAATTTGAAATTTTATAGTTTAGAAGCATATACTATTATATGTAATATTATATTTCATTAGAAAATTTCTAAAATTTATTGTTCCATAGTTTAAAAATGTCATATTTTATTAAATGTTGAAGTTATGAAAACTCTGTTTTCTATTGTTGAGAAAATATCTCAATTATTATAACGAGTTTAAGTTCATCTTTTGTTAAGTTAAATTAATATTTTTAAACAAATTTTCGTTCATTTAAATTTTATTTTTATAAGGCACACTACGTTATTTAAATTTTTTGCTAGAATTTAAAAATTAATCATTTGTTATTATAGTATTAAACATCTCATTTCATTCATAACCGCAACTATTTTATTAAAGTTGTTATTGGGCAATTTTCAAATTTATATAATTGAATTCAATCAACTACGACGTTAAATTCAAAGTAAAATTTATTACTATTGTTATCAGGCCGCATGTAAACATCATTGATTTCGTCATAATTAATTAATTCATGTATAATACGCTTAATATGTATATTTGAACAATGTTCGTTCATTTAAAATTACTTCAGTTCTCGTCGCTTGTTATTATATAATATATATGCATATTACGACCAAATTTTCAATGGGAAGTTTGGTCATTCGGACCATTGAAGTTGGATTAGAGGTTCACGTCCGTGTTCAATTACAAGATTTTTTCGTTGTATTGTTTAAAGCCTTGCTAGTTACATACGAGGTGAAACAATCAATCAATAAATTATAAGATTGAATTGATCAATTCAACTTTAAAATTTTAGTTACTTGTTGCAAAAAAGCGTCATCATTTATAATTCGAAGGTTCCGGATTTTACAACTGGTCTAGTATACGTCTTTTCACGTTTTATTATTTTGCGGAATAATTTAAAACGATTATTATACTTCAGATTGTTGTTTATTATGTTATCATAAGATGATAATGATTTTGAAATATTCGAAAGAGTGCCAGTATATGGTATTATGTACAGTATTATGTTCTGATTCCATTCCATTCCATGTTTCTAGTATTATGTTCTATTCAAATCTCACTCCAGGTTTCCAGGGTGTCTTTGATTAGCTATTTAACGTCAGGTATTGTATCGAAATGATTCCTTGTTGAGACCATCTGCTGGTTGAACAATATTTCCCTTCTACATGTACATGTATTTGAGATCAGCATCCTGAATAGTATTCGGTCTTGTCAGTGCAGTCCTCGGATTTTTGTTCTTTTCAGGCGGGGTCAATGTAAGACTTGAACTTCTTTTGAAAGGATCTACCATTTCTTCATGAAGTCTCTTTTCATCAAGCTGACATGTCAAAACCAAGGAAGCCATTGCCCGCGCATCCTTGGTTTCTTTATAGACTTTCCATTTATGGACTTTCCAGTATAAATTCAGCTAGATAATGATATGAATTTTTACCATTATATATCCACCATGCCTTATCCATTACTTAGTTGGCTTTGATGGTATGTAATGAATAAATTTAGAGAAAAAAAATGAAAGGTGTTATATGTATGGAAAAAATTGTTCATCAATTTTTGAAAATTTTTCAATTGTCAAATTGTCACAGTCGATCCTCCATGCAATGAAACCCTATGCACAATAATCAAATAAACTAAATGTGATATACTTGTAATTGCAATACGGTGTTTTGAATCATATGGTATTGTGGCATGTTTCAATCGTCCACCTACTCTAGTAATCCTATTTTTGTCCGAATTTTTATAAAAATCTTTGCCAACATCTCCTCAATCATCAATCACCACCATCAATGTCTGCTTTAGACCACTCATTGTTCATTTCTACGTCAGCCATCTGGATTTTTCTTCTACTTTTGGCAATCTTGGGTTTTCTTCTACTTCGGGCCTTACCGCATATTCTTTTTGAGGTTCACGGTCAAAACTTAATCGCCTTGCTATCTTATATAACATTTTTCTTTCTCTATAGTTTTTCATTTGTTTGAGAACATTAGCTCGTGGTGTTTCCGGACATTCCCAAATTTGTGGATAACAGGGATTTTCATCAGTCAATTTCTCATCTTTTTGGCTTTTCCACGGCAAAGCGTTCTCGTTGTCAACCGAAAATTTATATGCTGAATCCATTTTTTTTTAAATTTCATATCGAATCTTTTACTTACCTTTACTTATATTAAACTATCCATGTGCCAGCTTCATCAAATGAATTTA
The DNA here is from genome assembly GCA_028571205.2 of Hydropsyche betteni. Taxonomy (NCBI): domain Eukaryota; kingdom Metazoa; phylum Arthropoda; class Insecta; order Trichoptera; family Hydropsychidae; genus Hydropsyche; species Hydropsyche betteni. The sequence goes on from JAOXNN020000013.1 coordinate 150,508, forward strand.
CACATCGAATGCTCGATTATGAAATAAAAAAAATATGTTAAAATAATGAAATAATGATACTACACGTACAATAAATAAGTACAACTAAGAAATTGAAAAATTTATGATAAATTATCAATAACGCGTTTTATAATAACAACCTAAGCAGGTATGTATGATCCGTCAATTGGTCGTCGTTTATCTTAGAATTTTGGATGAAGGTAATTGGTAGGTGTCATCTATATTCAAATCTTCAACGTTCTGCAGGGAAGTGAGAATTATTTTTTTTATAGCCTCGTATGTCAAGTTCGAGATTACGTCTACATCTTTTATACCCGACCCTAGAATTTATTCAAAACAGAATATAAACAATATAAATATTAAAAAATAACAATAAAAGAAGTAATTTATCAAGCCGAGGCCTTTATCTATTTTCATTTTCAGGCTCTTGTAGAAAATCTAAACTTTTTTCAGCTTTGCAACTTTCTCCAGCCTTATTAAAGCGTTAAAAATGTTGCGCTCATCGCGTTTCTTGAATCAGAAAAAACCTCTCCCCAGGATGTTTCAGGATAATAATGCACTTTAACAGGGCAGTCTTCGATATTTTCGACTACCGCGAAATCGTATTTGTCAAATCGATATGTCTGATTAAATATTGTGGCAAATAATCAGTCGATGAAATAGGATTCTGTACAAAAACACCATTACTGTTGTTACGTTCTAAAGACGAAGATAAAATATATGATGACCGAATTTTCAAGGGTGATATTGCTAAAAGGAAGCCATTATTTGGGTTGATGATGACGGGGTGGTGACGTTTCAACTCCTAAACCTCTCCTCGTTCTCTTTAGTGGAGAAATTTGGCTCTATAATAGTTATGATCGACGCCACACCGCACATTGTGTTGCAAAATCCCCAAGATTTTAAGAATAGGCGCGTAATTCAGACGAACTCCCTTCATATAGAAGCATGGTCTACTCACTCTCCAACGTGAAAGACACATCCTGTATCTCATCCTCAGAGAAAGTGAACCCATCCTCATCTCCCCAAGCAACCACTCTGTCAAGAGACTAGGCAGTCGAAAATGATCCAATGACGTTCGGTCTCGATGCTTTTTCACGGGAAGCGAGCCCTTGGTGTCTTGTAGATTTGAGGTGAACACATAAGTGTATTTTCTTTAGAAAGAACCATCGTTTCTCCTAACGTTTCCATATTTCTTCGAAAAACATTATGTATTTCTTGTCGTTTACATATCAAGCTTTGCATATTGGTCCGCAGTTGTTCGATTTCTCCATTTTTTCTGTATTTAAAACGAGCCCGTGGCGTCTCGCATATTCTCTCGTTAAATACTTATAATTAGTGTATCTGAAAGAGCGCTTGGTGTGCTAGGTATCCTTCAATATACGACGAAATCTGAAAAGATTTACATAGGGGAGTTTATGGAGGAACAAATGGAAATTCATCCAACGTGTTTTTAAGCCGAGGGATTGTATTGATTGTGTAGTGTTCTTGTAGTTTTGTTGTGAGTGTTTCAGATTGTTATGAGAAAATATGTGAAATGGGATTTTATGGAGTCTGGGATGGAAGGAATTTTAATGTCAATGCGCAAAAGTAGATTTATAACGTATTTTTTAATGTTGAGGCAACCTGTGTTCCGTTCTGAAATGTTCGAAGTGTGTTTGTGAAACAGTTATGTAGTAGTGCGTAGTCCCAGAGTTGTGCATAGTGTGATTTTTTTTGTTGAGAACGAAGAGTTTACTAAAATAAAAGATAGAGACGTGCATTGGCGCCCTTCGCTTTTTTATGTTTTTACCTATAATTTGATCATGACAGTTGTTTGTGGAAAGAGATACCAATGTATTTTGTATTTGTGATGTTTTCCCATTGAATAGGGGTGTTGCACATGTGTGAGAAATGTTATACGTGCTGAGTTCGGATGTTCAGGGTATGTCCAGGGATTGAAATAATAAGCTTTCAGTTGTTGATAGTGTCGAAGAACGTCGTACAATGAATATTTATTCAATATTATTTTGGGGTTTTTATGCATATTTAATTGGCTTAAGGCTATCATAATATCTTAATAATGTCATCACACGATGTTCGATACAAGTTTTTAATTGTTTGGTAATAGTGAAATTAAGAGGTATTTGTTCTATTCTGAGAAAGTCATCGAACACCACATGATGGCAATTACATAGTTTCATTAATTACATTGTTACTTTTTATTCTAAACACCGATTTTATAACAGAAAGGTAATACATAGGAGCTTTGTTAAAACGCGACCATTTATTTCTGGAGAAGTAAACGGCCGTGCTTTTTTTAGTGTTTATGTTGATTTCCTAAATGGAAAATCAGTCTTCAAGAACTCTAAATTATGTATCGATGAAACGGACTACTCCTCTCGTCGAGATGGAGGCAACAAGAATAGCAGCGTCGTCTGCACATTGTCAATTATTGTACCGTTTGATGTGGGTTGAGGGATTTCATGGGCGAATATATTGTAGATCATCGAAGCGAGATTACAATCTACAACAAAGTGACTGCTAGTCGACCACTGACCATTATTTATAGTCCATGAATAATATGCTATTGGAATTGATGATGGTGGGGCTGTTAGTGATGATGTTTCAACTCCAAGTCTTTCCTCTTTCGCTTTGTCAAAGAACGCTAGTTTCCTTATCGTCCTCGCCAACATGCAGAATTTTTCGGCTTGATCCTCTAACGTTCTGTCTCGACACTTCTTAATTCGATAAGAAAAGCAAGCCCTTGGCATCTCGCATATTGTTTCTTTTGGTTTCCTATCGATCGAAAGAAAACGTCAGTAAAAATGTGAATATCAAAACATTTTTGATAATTTATAAATCAATTAGGCTTACCACTACTCCGATTTGCCTTTTTCTCTATAAAATTTCATGGTAAAGGATATACTGATAATCGAAATCGAATAAAAACAACGTCCTTGCTGATCGATGCGACATCAGGCATCCATTGCGAAATGTCATACTTAGCGTCGATGTGCGAATACTTTTTATTTTCAAACATTTTCAATAATCGACCTTTTTATAGAATTCTTAGTTTTTTATTCATTAAAAAAGTATTTTTTATATCCAAGTTGTCTATAATATTTGAATGTTAAAATTTTGTGTTGAAAATAATTTTAATTTAGCTTATTTACAATATCAACATTATTATTGTTAAGTTGGAAAAAATTATAAGACTGTCGATGATGATCATTCAGCGTTTGTTTCTACTATAGGTTCTACTTCGGGTTCTATTTCAGGTTTTTGAGGATCACCGTCAAAATTCAATCGCCTCGCTATCATCTTCAACATTTGTTGGTGTCTGATTTTCCTTTCTTTGGTTTTTTGATTTTTGATATTTTTGATAACGTTAGCTCCTGGCATCTTCGGATATTGTGAATTTTGTGGTGAAGAGAGACTTTCATCGTCCGACTTTTCGTCTGTTTAAGATTCTGCGGCTTATTCTACTTCTCCAAGTTTTCTGTATATTAAAAGTAAATGTAAACATGTGTAAGTAATTTGATGGTTATGTAAAAAATAACTATACTAACAGCCACGGTATATCACTTTCTTCGACCCATAGTTTAAATAGGGGATCGAATCTTTTCATAACGTTTTTCAAATATGAAGTCGGTTCCTCGTCTTCAAGTTTCCTGAAAATTGAAATGAAATGTAAACATGAGCAAGTAAACAGATTTTAGTAATTATTATATATAAAAAAAAAACTATACGAACGACCAGGGCGTTTTATCTTCATTATCACTCCAATAAACATATGTTTCTTCTGCATCTTCAGATTTCCTGTCAATTGAAAGAAAATATAATATAAACGTATATAAGTAAACAGATGTTGGTAATTAAAAATAATAAAAATATATACGAACGGCCATGACATATCGTTCTCGCTGTCTATCCACAGTTTGTAAATCGAATCCATTTTTTTTTAACAAGATTATTCAAAGACTATTAAGAAGTTGGAACGAACGACTTTACTGATCGGCGACTCGTCACAAACTTATAACTGATTGTGAATGTCGATGCTTTCTTAGGAAAACATCGATGATGGAAAATTACCACCTTTTTGTAAAAGGCAACTCAGAGATTTCAACGAAGAAAAATCCTCTTTGTTCGACACTTGACAACCTGCAAAAGGTTGGTGTCCATTGCTAGTTGAAAAACGTCGTACTACGAGTCAATTTTTTGAGTAATCTGACTTATAAAAAAAATTTAAATTGCTTTCACACTTCAACTTTAATTTTGTATGTAAATCAAATTCAACCTTTTAAATGTCAAATTAAACCTTTTCCCAATCAAATTCAACAAATTAAGAATCTAATTCAAGCATTGGCAATTCATTGAATTGCCGATGGTTGAATTCATTGGTTGATTGGTTTCAACACTATCAAAAACGAAATAGATTCAGCTTACATATTTCGGAGTAACAGAGAAACTTCAAATATCAAGAGTGCTGACAATGAAACGGAAGAATCTTATATATATTGGAGTGAAAGCGAAGAAAAAACATCATGGTCGTTCGAGTAATTTTTATTAATATAATATATTAATTACAAAAATCTGATAGCTTGCTCATGTTCTTTCAATAGACAGGATATCTGAAGATGCAGAATAAACTACATTTATGAAAAGTGTTTAAAAAAAAAATTAATTCCGTTTATAAAGTATGGGTAGATGAAACGGATATACCAGGGCCATTAGTATAGTTTTTTTTTTCAATACCATCAGTTTACACATATGTACATGTTTACGTTTTCTTTCAATCAACAATAAGCCAATAGAAGCAGAAAGAGCCAAAGAATCTTTGATAGAAAAAAATATCGAGCAATGAAAGGCTTTATTCATCGCAAATTTTAGAATATCCGGCAATGCCATGGGCTTACGTTATCTAAAAATAAAAGACCGCAAAAACGAAAAATCAAACGCTAAGAAATGTTGTAGAAGATGGCGAGACGATTGATTTTTATTGGTGTTCTTCAAAAGCCTGAAGTATAAATGAACACTAAAGCAGAACAGTCATAACCGAAAACTTCATTATCAACTACCTTTAGTTAAATCTTTATATCAACACATTAATTATTATGTCACTAGAACTTTGCCACTAAAAATGATGATTTTTGAACCAATCGATAATAATTGGATTCCTTTATATATTTAATCACAGTAGTAATACTTTTTAATCACAGATTGGTATATTCCCAGGCCCGTGACTGATTTTTAAATTTTTTGTATATGAATACTTTTGAAAAATGTTATTTTTTTGAGTAAGTCGGTTTTTTTGAAAATTTTTATTATTTTATCAAAAAATATTTTTTAAATGAATGGATTTTTTTGAAAAATAATTTTGGAAAAGTCAAATTTGCAACATGTAGGTAAAATACATAATACACGTCTAAATTAAATACTTATTTTTTAATTTAAGAAATATACTTAATCAAAATATAAACTTAAGCTCCATCTGTAGGTAAAAAAAAAATCTATTCTTTTCTTTAATATGCTTAATTAAAATTAAGCATAATAAGTTGTTACTTTTAATTAAATTTGTTTTTGTATATAAACTTCAGATTATTTTTCAATACAAGTAACTTTATTGAATGAAAATATAATTTTTTTATTTACAATTCATAGTTGCTCACTCTGAACACATTTTCCTTCCTCAATCCTCTATGAAAACGAACACCCATATATAGATACATATTTGTAATTTACTGTATATTATAAAAAGATTACCCCAAAAGAGAAAAATATACACACATACTTAAGTACATAAGACTGATCAAAAGATTGTTGATTCCAGAAAGTGAAATATCTTTTAAAATAGAGCAATAGGTAAATGTTCAAATTTTGCAATTATTTGGTAATAATTAAAAATTAAGATAGTATTCATTTGAAGATTCAATCGAAAACCTCATTGATAATTAATTAGAAGGTACAAATAGGTATATCTTTGAAAATTGAAAGCATTCAGATAAATTTTATTTCGTAGTATCATATTATCATCATAATACTTATTTTAATAATAATTTTCCAATGGTTGAATTTGATTTGTATAAATTGAATTTGAAGTGTGAAAGCGATTTGAAAAATTTCGAAAACAAAAAATCTATTCGAAAAATTTCAACGCTAACTTTTCGTAGGTTGTTCGTCCAAAAAGCAATGTTGCCACCTTTCCTGGCCGGATTTAAAATCTTCCAATTCCAGTTATAAGTGAAAAATATCCACGTCAAATAATATTTTATATGTCAAATACATTTTTATATATGACGATTTTTCCGACTCGTATTTAACGATACTTTTTGGTTTTCTTTTGGTCCGCCGTAAGGTTGCCACCTCTTCGAATTTTCCACGGATCGTGTTATTTTGTTATTCTATAATATATCCGTTGTTTAGTACTATTTTTTTTTATTTCGGTTAATGTCAATATTATATAATAACTTCAATAATCGCCAATGGGATTTTTTTTTTCGTTAAAATCCTTGGGTTGCCATTTATTGAAAGGTGGCAACTTTCCATCATCGATGTTTTCCTATGAAAACGTCGACTTTCAGTTGTCAGTTTGTGACGAGTCACCGATCAGTAAAGTCGTTCGTTCCAACTTCTTGATAGTCTTTGAAAAATCTTGTAAAAAAAAAATGGATTCGATTTACAAACTTTGGATAGAAAGCGAGAACGATATGTCGTGGCCGTTCGTATATATTTTTATTATTTTTAATTACCAACATCTGTTTACTTATATGTATATGTTTATATTTTCTTTCAATTGACAGGAAATCTGAAGATGCAGAAGAAACATATGTTTATTGGAGTGACAGTGAAGATAAAACGCCCTGGCCGTTCGTATAGTTTTTTTATATAATAATTACTAAAATCTGTTTACTTGCTCATGTTTACATTTTATTTCATTTGTCAGGAAACTTGAAGACGAGGAACCAACTTCATATTTGAAAAACGTTATGAAAAGATTCGATTCCCTATATAAACTATGGGTCGAAGAAGATGACATACCGTGGCCGTTCGTATAGGTTTTTTTTTAATTACCATCATTTTACTTGCACATGTTAACATTTACTTTCAATTAACAGTAAGCCAGGAGAAGGAGAAAAAACCGACGAATCTTCAATAGACGAAAGCTCGGGCGATGAAAGTGTCCATTCACTGCTAATTTCCGAATATCCAGAGACGCCAAGAGCGAACGATATCAAAAATATCGAAGACCGCAAAGAAAGGAAAATCAGACACCAACAAATGTTGGAGACGATAGCGAGGCGATTGAATTTTGACGGTGATCCTCAAAAATCTGAAATAGGACCGGAAGTAGAACCTGAAATAGAACCTAAAGAAGAAACAAACACTGAATGATCCGATGATCATTCAGTGTTTTTTTCTACTTTAGACAATGGACAATCTTATAATTTTTCCAACATAAGAATAATATTATAATTATATATATTTTGATATTGTAAATAAGCTGAATTAAAATTTAAATTATTTTCTAAGTATTTTTTTTTACCATACATATGACTATTTTTATAAAAACATTTCATGAATAGACATCCACACATTACCATTTTCTATTTAAGTGCATAAGATTAACTAAAACGAGATTTCACAGAAAATTACTGATTTATGAAAATTAAGTATCGTTTTAAATAAAACAATGGGTAAGTTATCAAGTGTACGAAATTTTTTATTAATGATTAATATGTCATTGAGATAATTGTTTCGATAGTTTGCAGAAATAAAAAAATAACAATAGCTTTCTCTATAAATGTTTGATAAGACGTATATTTATACTAGATTACACATATTGATCAATGCTTTTATTGTGAAACGTTTTTGATTAAATTTAAACATCATGTTGACAATTGGTCACTTGGACTTTGAAAATTGATGATTTTTGGACTCATGGATGTCGATTGGACTCGTTAATTTATTTAGTCACTGTATCAATAATTTTTAATCAAAAATATAAATTGAAAAATTTTATCATATAAAAAAATTTATCGAGACAAGCGCAAAATTATCCTCGTGCACAATATACATTAAATCCCTCTATGACGTCATGATAGATTCCACGTTATAGGGGGTTAAGGTTTTTCAATTTTAATTTTTTTTGACATTTATACGCGTTAACTGCTCGATTCAAACACATTTGAAGAAAATTAAAAAAAAATTGAATTTGAATGTATTTGAACGTTATACGGGGGTTTACCGTATTACGTAAGCGAGCGAAGCCTCCCCGTACTATTTTAACAGCGCCTTTCATTAAAACTTTTATATTGCGCGCCCCGCCGAACTACACGCGTAAATTTTTTAATACACACGCTTTATACATATTGTAAAATATAATACTTAATATCCTTCGGCGAAAGTTGGCCCTTCGGCCGCACCTGGCGTCCTATTTGGCCATAAGTAGATCCATCACCGGCAAATCGCTTCGGGCACTTTCGAAAGTCGACTTTAATTGGCGCTTATGCAAAGCGCTGCTGGAAATTTTTAAAAGATCCCCCCCCCGGGGCGGTTTTCCCGCCGTTTTCGTATCGCCTTCCATGTCTTATATGTTGTAATACAATCATAATATTTTGTCAGCGCGGAGAATAATATTTTAACGCTTCGAATGTTAATTGAGGGCGATGATTTGAAAATAATATATGGTTGATGTTATAAGCACGTTTCGTTGAATTTATTTATGAAGGTCGATGATATTATATTAATTGAAATGTATTTTTATTTTATAATTTATGCCAGTTTTTTTATGATTTTAGTGAAATTTCAGTATTTAGTTGCTTGGGAAATTTCATGAAAATCTTTGTATAAATATTTAGAATTAATTGCTATTTTATTTGAAAAAAATTTTCCTTTAATATTATGATCAAAGTCAAGCAATATCTTCGTTTTTCATACTATGGAAAAATGTTGAAAATTTATCTTTCAGAAAACCTTTTCATTCAATAAACAGTCATATTATATAAACTAATTTTAAACCATAAAAGATTAGGTCAGTATATGGATAAGATTTCATTTTCGTTCTGAAATTGTTTAATGAATGATATTGTATTGAAACTTCGAGAAATACCTAATTTCATCATTATATATACTTATAAAAACCTTTGGATAGCAAGAATTTGAAAAATCTTGCTATAAAATTACTTTTTTGTCTTTTAAATTTAAATTTCCTATTAAGTTAGGAGACTTGTCTAATTTTGTAATATTAAGTGCTCATTTACCATTATCTCATATTCTAAAAAAAAAATTAAAAAAAGCTTAAAATCATAAAATAATCAACTTTATTTTTCATAGAACCATAATTTAAATATTTTAAATCTTTACCAATTTCATTTTACATCTCCTCAAATGATCGAATCGGAGATATCTAACATAATTCTGTGATACTGTCGCTTATTAAATGATAGTGGTCGTGTAATTCTATGATAGTATACTCAATTTTGAGGAAACCTTGTTATATTACTTTTTTTCGAAAAAACAGTATTGAGATGTTATAGAAAATTTATCATGAACAATAATTTTTCAAATGCTTTTCAGCTTTCGCAAACTTTCAATCGAAAAATATTCGAAATACAATTAATGTTTTATAAGCTAGATACAAAAATCAATCAAAACACCCTGAAATTTTCGCAATCCACCTGAAAACAATTCCACGATCGAACAAAACGCCACTTACATACATACCCATACAAAATGGCGTCCGTTTCACGGGCAAGATTTACGATTTGTTTTGATAAGCGAACTTTACACACGGCCTTATTCTATTACTCACGTTCGTTAATTTCGAAGAATTTTCTGGAACAAAACAGCGCATAATTCAGACGTACTTTTCTTATCTAGGTGTAATAATTCACGACGAATTTATCGGGAAACGAAAGCGTAGTTTGTTTCGCGGCCTACACACACATTGCAAATCCAATGATAAATCATACGCAAAATATGAAAATGACAGAAAAGAGAATTGATATTCTGTGTTAATTTAATTGGGTGTGCGTGTTTTGGATGTGAATATTAAATATATATATGATCATTTCGAGTTTTTTATTGTTTTATAATATGTGATTGTCTTATTTTTAGTCCGATTGTAATATGTGCTTAGTTAAAATAAATTTTATGTGATGAATGAGTATTCAATGATGGACTTTACACTTTCAAACAATGAGTTTATATTCATACACAAACAAATGATTTTGAAATTTATTTACGAAGTATACTTTCACAAATTGTAACATGTAAGATATTTGTTTTTAAAAACGAAACGATTTTATCGAAAATAAACAATTATGTTTAATATTATTTAATAAAATACGTTGCTATGAAGGTAGTATTTTTATTTTAATCGATTGTTTTGCAACTAAAAATCATTTAGTTCATTTTGAAATGTCTTTATTAAGTTTTTTTCTTTGAGTTTATGATATTCTTTTTTATGTATATGGTGAAATTATTTAATGAATGTATATTTTATATAATGAATGTGTATGTGGTAATAGACTTTACACTATCGATAAGTTTTTATTTGTACATTCGTAAACAAAAGTTTCCGAAATTTACGTATGAAATATGTTTTCACAATGATTTAGATATAACTTGTATGTTTATTTTGAGAAAACAATACAATTTTATCGAAAATGAATATAACAAATATCCCTATCAATGAAACATTTATGTTTTTATTCATTTTTCTGTGTCGAAAAAGTATTCGATTTATTTAGAAATATCTTGATTTCGTTGTTAAATTTTGAATGATTTTTCATTTATAACTTAATCATATTCTAATATAATTCCAAACTATTGTATTGAGGAAAGAATAATTTTTAATTGATTAAATTGTATAGTACAAAAGTGAAAATTTATTTATTATTTCCAAAATCACAATATGATAATAAGGTTATATTTTAAAGAATATAGCTGTTAATAAAAGAAGTTCTTCCGTAAAATTTTTAAGCCGACGTTTGCCTAGCTTGAATCCATGACATGTAATTAGGTATATTGACATAAGCAGCTGGAACTCCTTGAGATGCACATCCGATTCCCCATGCGACCAATCCAGCCAATACCCATCTTCCTGGCGATGTTTCGCATACCAATCCAGATCCACCATCTCCCTACGATTTACAACATCAAAATCAGTCATTTGATCCAAGCAATTATTCAAAACTTTCAAATCATCCTTACAGTGCAAGCATCTTTGTTCAATTCACCGCCAGCACAAATAAAAGCAGCCCTATCCAAAACGTAAGCAGTTCCAAGCCTAGTTGCTCTCAATGATGTCTCGCAAGATCCAGCACTCAAAATTGGTACATCGACAGTTTTTAATACCGCTTGGTACTGTCCGGTGACTCCAAAAGCATTCTTGCCCCATCCGGCGACCCAACATCTTCAAAATATAATCAGTAATACAAAATTTATTGATCAGATATAATCTTTGAAGCATTTTATTACCTTTGTCCATCGAAATTTTGCGAAGCTGCTGGCATACAGATTGGTATAACACCTGGAGCACCAACCGGGACAGGAGTTGACATCCTCATCAAAGCCACGTCATTTTGAAGGGTATTTGGATTATATGATTCGTGTATCCATACTCTTGACAAAGCAGAATCTCTGTATGGGTATTGTTCATAATTTCCAGTTGCGTCCCATTCTCCCAAACGAATTTTCAAACCACTTCCGTTGCTATATAAAAAAGTAATAAAAATCGCATGTATTATACTTTTAACATTGACCTCAAATCGAGTATGACTAATATATAATTACGGATAACTAGTGATACGATGGGCAGTTGTGATAATATGTGATAAATCTATAAGTACACCTCCTCCAACGTAAAAGTTGTCATTTGTCAAGATGACTGCCTATAAAATTAGTAAAATTAATAATTATTTATTATTCTTTATATAAAAAAAAATTACCATCCAAGGGTAATCTCCGTATCTTGCTTGTCCAGATAGAGTTGGGTATACGACACTTGTTTGTAAACGAGCGCCACATGAGACTTGTCTTTTTTGACGTGATGATCTTTTGCTTCTTGGGAAGTTGATGGTTCCATCACTTTGTTCACCATTTGCTAGGTTGCCTAATCTCGGGTCAATGAGAGGAGCTGCAGGTCTAGGGGTGGTCGTAGTAGTTGTGGTTGTAGTTGTTGGAAGTGTAGTAGAAGAAAGAAAAGGTGGGTATGTTGCAGGAGCACCTCCATTCGAAACTATGCAAGGCTTTGATAGAGTTGATGGGATTTTCAACACACTGTTGATTTTTTTGTCTGAATAAACAGAAGTTAGGAAAACGATTAGGAGGAAAATCTTCATTTTGCAAAACCGAATTTCACTAGCGGAACTACTAGACAGAAGTAAATCCGATTTTGCAATGTCCTCACATTTTTGTTGGTGACTGTAATAATGGTTTAGAAAAAAATTGCAAAAGTGACAATGACTGATTGAAATTAATTTGACAGGTGACATAAACGATCAAAGCTTGTAGAGTGTCGTTCGGATAGGGCTACATTTACTAAAAATGAAAATTCATATTATAATTTGTATATTTAATGGCTAAATAGTTCGAAGAATACAAGTAAACGATATCTAATTTTTGTCTATATATGTTATAAAAAATGTTCCATTTTTATTTCCAATAGATATTAGATACTATAATGTTTCACATTCAGGAAAAAATATCTCTCTGATGATTCCTGAAGTCACAAATGATGACTCTTCAGGACTAACATATAGAATCTATATTATAAACACTTCTATTTTATTATAGTACCCGTGTATTAGTTGAAAAATGCATTTTTTGTGAAATTTAACGACATCTATTGTTGTGTTATCCCTCCTTGTTCGTATTATCAAAAAATTAAATGTTTTACTTAAATGTTTGTATTAATCTGTCAAATATGTATGACAGTTAACTTATCTTATGATATACCTGTGGAATGTTGAAAAAGTCATGTATTTCTGATACCTGAATGTCTTAATATGGTTAAAAAGACGTCAATAACTACATGGAGGCTTTTTGTTACATAAAAGAGCCCATTCTAAAAAGATATTGTCTTTACTTGATAAGTAATCAAAATATTATCGAAGTATAATCATATAATAAAAGAAAAAACAAAAAAAAATTCTAAATGAACAAATACAAATTACCTGATAATCGTACCTATTGATACACATTGACTAACTAAATGGGTGAAAGTATATCTTCATCATACAAAAAAATCAATTCAAATATATTATAGATACACCGATATATTTCAGAGATTCAAAAGTAAAAAATCTTAAAAAACAAAATGATTTTATTTTAAAATGAAAACCCTATTCATAATCATATCGTCTACATTATATTCGACAATGATGTCCACCATCATTTACATGTAATTTATTTGATGCAATTCGCCGAATTCAAATACACATAATTATACAATACCACTGTAATACAATCGCGCTTATTGTCCGTCCTCATTTCGAGCATGTTGATAATTCAGTTTTTTTTTTTTATATACGAAACTCACGCGTGTGTGTGTTAAATGACTAAATAATAAAACTTGTTCATTTATTTGGGCCGATTGTACGTTTTCGATGGATTGATTATTTGGTTTTGTGAGCGAAATTTCAGAAAAAGTCCTATTCAAAGGAAATTTCGCACAATCGCGGAATGACGATTTATTTAAATGCGCGATGATGACGCACTATTTGTATTGTTCGTTTGGAATGTTTATCGGTATTTTTTTTATGATCTGATAAAAGATTTTTTTATGATACGCAAATATTATTCATGACAGTAATAATTTTTTGAAAAAATATAAAATTTGAAAAAAAATTAAATTATAAAGAAATGTGTGAAAATATTCATACAATACAAATGTCATAATCATTAAATGTAGCGAAAAAATTTGAAAAGCCATTACATATGTATTAACTAGCGAATTGATTTTTTTTCGATGTCGTAATAATCTCAACGGCCCCGATTACCTATACGATTTTCATAATTTAATGTTGTTACTATGTAAATATTTTATTTAAAAAAATTCTTTTAAGCATTTTTTTGTTTGTATATACAGAAAATTTCTATTTATACGTTTTTGAAGGGGCTAACAAAAATGTTATTAGAAGAAAAACATAGATTGAGGTTATCAAATATTAAAAAAGAAATAGCGGAAAATCATTTTTATTGAAAAAATTACACAAGCAATACAATTTATTAAAAAGATCAATCGTTCGACACATATTTTCAGATTTATTAAGTTATATAAATAGATTAAAAGTTCAAACTTTCGATATCATCACAGGTAAGACTAAAAAATTATTTGAATGCGGATTCAAAAATAAATAAAAATAGCAGCAAAATTTCAAATTGACAAATTTCAATAACTAGTGATTGTTATGTTTGAATAAAAATTATCAATAGCTGCTAATTTAATTAAATATTTTTTTTAATTGAATTTTAAGTATTTCATACGTAAATTGCAGGAAAAAAAAACTAAAAACGGGTATAAAATATATTATCACAAAAAATTACTGCAGAAACCAATAGCAAATAGCGGAAAAACATAAATTCCGTGCATTTAAAAACAAAATTTCACTGTATATTCAAAATTTTTTAGATAATCCACCTAATCCATGACGCAATAATCTTACTTGTTTTATTCAAAGTATATACAAATAGCAAAACGTACGTATAAAACTGAAATCTCAATTTGTCAACAATAAATACTGCGACATTACACGAATCAAACCTCATGCGAAGCATGCTAGATTTTCAACGCAATTTCGGCCAAATGCCTACGCAAATGTCAGACAAGCCGTGATTCATTTGACAGCTGACGTCCTCATATAATCGCCCGTCCAAATATGAATCGTTTTTGCACATGAAATACGGTAATTTCACTAATATATCCTCTATTATCAATTTCTAATAATTCTATAAACTAATTACATACACTCAGTTCAGTTTAATCCATTAAATCTTATGTTTATAAAAAAAGCTGGTTTTGTTTACCTTATATAGGTTAATCGACCAAATTCGTCCACAGTGACGTAATCTTATCTCATTAATACACTTATCTCTGATCATACGTTTGCTCTTCCGATTTATCCGAAAATTGCGCAAATTAATCCATTGGTTTTAAATATTTATTATAATTGTATTTTAATTTGTTATATTTTGCACAATATTACTTTTACAATATATTATTCGACTTTATTTTCAGATAACCTTTTCCAAATCAAACAATGACTACCAACGATAGATCCAAAAACGGCAATGCTTCCCGAAGACGAGATTTAGATAGCTTCGGTCTAAGCGATGAAAATCCCTCTGTCTTTGGACGAGGAAGACGGAGAAACTCCGGTGGATTTGTAGATCTCGGTAATGAATATCAATACGGAGCTGGAGGACATCAAGCGTCTGGGGCTAATGAAATTTTCGCCGAAGAACAGGTTACAACACTTTTATTATTATAATATCGTAATTAAAACATTTGCAATATTGCGTATTTTTCGTAGGGCGACGTGCCATGGTGGAGATCGAACTTCTTCATATCACAGCCTGTATTATTCGGTACGTGGGATGGAGTTTTCACGTCTTGCCTTATAAACATTTTCGGAGTTATCGTATTTTTACGATCGGGATGGATGGTCGCACAAGCTGGCGTTATAAATGCCGTCGTTATTGTCTTATTTTCTGGTACGACGACAATTCAGTCATATAACATTGTAATATACCTTATTTTTAACCAATCAACATTTTTTTCAAAGTATTCGTGGCACTTGTATCCGTTTTATCTGCTGTGGGTATATGCGAAAGATGTCGTATTGAGAGCGGAGGTGTTTATTTTCTTTTATCGCACACTTTAGGATCTCGTTTTGGAGGATCTCTTGGACTACTTTATTGTTTCGGACAGGTATTTGAAATTCGTACATTTTATTTGGAAATATTAGACGATTTTTATGTAAATATTGATTTTTTCAGGCTGTCGGTTGTGCACTTAACGTTCTCGGTTTCGGTGAATCGATGGCTGGATTGGTCGGTCTTTCTGATAACGTTTGGGCTAATCGAGGCTTTGCAGGAAGTGCCGTTTTACTTTTAGGCACTATAAATGTAGCTGGTGTAAAATGGGTAGTGAAACTGCAGTTTGTTCTGCTCATCGTACTTCTATTAGCAGCTCTTGATTTTAGCGTCGGATCATTTGTACATGACGATATAGGTATATATTTCAATCATACGTTTTTAAAATACAATATACATTCTTAAGAATATTTTTATTTTCAGAAAGCGGATTCGACGGATGGTTAAGCAATAACATGGCTAATAATACATGGCCCGATTATCAAGACGGTTACACTTGGTTTACAGTTTTCGGTGTATTTTTCCCTACGATCACTGGAATCCTCGCCGGTATCAATATGAGCGGAGATTTGCGATCTCCGTCAACTAATATTCCGAATGGCTCCCTTGCGGCTATTTCGACTGGGTTAATATTACATTATTTTTATTTTGATAAACTAAAAACATATATTCATGATTATTTATTTTTTTAGAACATTTTTGTATTTGTTATTCGTAATAACACTCGGTGCAACGTGTCAACGCCCATTTTTACTCACAGATTCATTCTTAACTGCAAAAGTATCGGCTGTTCGCGTTCTGTTATTAGCTGGTCTTTATGTAAGTTCTATGAGTTCTTGTTTAGGAGCTATGTACGGTACGCCGAGAGTACTTCAGAGCATTGCCAACGAAAACGTCATACCTGGCCTCGGTATATTAGGAAGAGGCGTAAGAATCATCACGTTTTCTCATATTCATACCAATTTATAATGATTTAACCGGAAAATCAATCATTTTAGAGAGGCCCAAATAAAGTGCCGCTATATGCGATGGCTGTCGTAGCAATAGTCACAATAACCTTCATATTGATCGGTGATATCAACAGACTGGCGCCGATCGTGACAATGCCCTTCTTGTTGACGTACGCTTGTATTGATTACTCTTACTTTGCACTTGCACAAACATTCGATCTTCAACATAAACGCGAATTGAGGTGAGCCATACTTTGATCGTTTGATTCGTGTCTGTTTTCGAAACAAGGTTGTATAAAAATACGGTTTTTGTAGGTTCCAATCGCAGACGCATCGATCTTCTTCTCAAGACGAGTCGCCACAATCGGCCAATTATGGCTCGACACATAACGATCTCGACGTATTGTTTCCGGAAAGAACCCGACATAAGAATCTTACGGTAAACTTCAATTTCGATTATATTTTTTTTTATTGTTATTTTTGTCTTTGTTTATATCTTTTTTTTTATTTTAGGGATCGCCAACTGAAAGTTTTCCGAACCAAAATGGAAATGCGAACTTTTCTCCAACTAATACTGATACGGAACCGATCACGCCGAACGCTAGAAATGCTCACGTTCATTCCAAAACTAAAAATTGGTATTCCAGTCTTTGTAATCGATGGTTTTCGTTGGGCGGCGTAAGTTTTTCAAACAAAAAACTCATCATTATGAGATACGAGATGAAATTTTACAAATATTTGAGTATTTTAGGTCGTAACTAAAGTGGTTATCATGTTCCTCGTACATTGGGGCTACGCTTTGGGTTGTTTCGCCGTCGTTTGGCTCGTGTGGCTCTACGTCGGTACTGCTAACCCTGCTGTGAAACCAGGTCGTACTGCGGAGTTCAAATTTTTGATGTGGTTGAAAAATGTGTTTCTACAAATGATGGGGTACGTTTACAACAATATTTTTGCAATATCAAACACACTTTGTTATCATAATGTTCTATGTTTGAATAGGAAAAAAGTTGTGGAATACGAGCAGTTCGTCGTAACTCCTGTACATCCAGGAGTCGACGTCAGATCAGCGCAGTTGAACGAGGACAATGAAGATTTCGCTTCCCGGAGAAGGTACCATCAATCGGCTACGGTTCACGGCCATTACGTGAATATGGACGATTAAATTTTTATGTAAATGTTAATAATGTACAATTACTCACTGTGAAAATGTATGAATCCGGATGTCATAATCTCGTCAGAATATTTTTTTTATTGGTTCATTTCGGTTTGCAGGTTTTAATTTTAAATATAAAAGGTTTTATATTATTTTTATTATTTATGATATTAAACTATTTCAAATGTATAGTATTTGGGTATTAACCATTTAGAGCTGTGCTTTTGCATTTATAAATACGTATTGTTTTATTTTTGCGAACATCGAAAAGTGATGACCAAATAATTTGTTGCATGTGAAATTACTAATTTATTAAGAAAATAATTTATTCGATAGGTTATTATGCTTCTTAGGTTTATTTTGTAAAAATCACGACGTTTCTGATTTATAATATAACATTAGAGTCGATTAGATATTTAAATGGAAATGTTTGTGGAAAAAAAAAATTATATCCTTTTTAAATATTTTAGTACTATTATAATATTGAAAAGACTTACATTTCTTAAAATCTATTTATTATCATATATGACTTAAGTGGCCGTTTCTATGGAATCATCTTCCTCATATCGCACTTGAAAAAGTCGGAAGATTTTTCCGAAACACATTATATTGTGTACGTACGGCCATCGTGTAATTAGCAATGCATGTGATGTTATTTAATTATTGTCAGAATATCATTATTTTACTATAAGCTTAAATTATAAATGGAAATATTTTTATATTACTTACTATTTTTAATACAAAAAAAAATTGCTTTTTTGTATAACTTCTTGGCGATTTTTTATTTTTTTGTAATTTTTTAGCATTCCTTGGTACTGTCAAATTTTTGGAAAATGTTACCATTGAAAATATGTGTATTTATACAATTTTTGAGATTACATTTATGCGGTCTTTACTTGCTTTAAATAATGTGATAGTTTTGCTTCTAGTTTTATTTTATGAATTTATAAAGAAAAAATTATACTTATTATTTTATGGAATTTCCTACTTTATAGATAATTATCCAATACAGCATTTATAAGATAAGATATTTTATCTACAAATAATATTTCGTGACTAATACAAAAAAAAAAGTTGTTTCTAGTACAAAATGTTAACTTTATATGCATCTCCAAACACTTTTCAGTTATTTAACTTATTAAAAAGGGTGCCTTTATCATAATATATCCATTGTGAAAAAGTGGTATGAGTTAATCTCGAGAAAAAAAAATTGTATTCGTTCATAAGTGTTTTTTCGGTTTAAATATGTAACAAACGTACTTTAAAAAATTTGTTCAGAAAAAAAAACACATATTTTTATAAATTGAATGTATTCTTTCACCATTTATGTACATTTTGATGTTATGATCTTTAAAAATATCAGATACTTATATAAAACTATTCTAGCGTGAAACTTCGAACATAAATATCGTTACAAGATCATACACAGATTTAAAACAAAATTTCTAATATAAAAAAAAACAAAAACATATGTACACGTCATAAATCAAGTACAGGAATCGAATAAGTGTTTCTGTATATACAAACAATACTTCAAAACACTCGGTTGAATCATTAGTCTCTTTTTAAGTGTAATCACTTTGGAACCACAAAATATACAACGCACTGATTAGCACAAGGTTTGTTGAAAGAAAATAATAAATCAAAAAGACTGAACCAATCGTTATTTTCGGTGTTGGATGCGTTTTACGAGTCAGGGACAATAAAACGAATTTGTAAAAGTTGTGCCTTGACAAATTTAGAGCACAAAATAAACAAATTTAACCGTGCAATGAAATATAAACTAACAGCAGAGAACGGACATTCCCGACTGCTTTTCTAATTCTTAAAAATGTTAATATTTTTATACAACATATAGGTGTGCTTATTGTACTGACATAACAGCAATAAATGTATTAAGAAATCGCTAATCTTTTATTTATATTTTTCCGTACGACGTTTACTGTCGAGTTTGAAACACTTTTACTTTGTACTAAATGTTCCAGCGTTTACTGATCGCACTCGAGTTAAGCGCCCTTCCGCCACATCTCACCGTGGCTGAACTCCGTCATGGGTTTGCCGGATATGCCACAAGTCCCGATGCCGACTCGTCCGTTGACGTTGTCTGGAGAGGCAAATATACTTTTTCCTTTGACACTGCCTGTCTTTTTAGTCGATTTGGCGTTGAATGATAACCATTTGTTTTTTTCGGATTCTCTTTCTTCTTCGATTTGTTTGAAACGCTGTTGTTTCTTTTGCTTTTTCTTTTTCAAGTAATCTCTGCTGTGTAGTTTGTACCTGAAAAATATTATTATAGAATCAATATGTTTATGTTACAGTTTGAGTGTCCACTTCGTTTGTGCACGAACAAACTAGTTTGTTTATTCACCTTCTAAACGCTCTAGTCCAATTGTTAGTGTAGCACGATAATTTAAGTTATTTGCACTCAGATAATGCTCTTATGCTAAATATCAATAAGGTGGAAATTGGTATATCAACTGATGATCGAGAAATACGCATAGTGTCTACCTGTCGTGTCAGTTTGAACTTCGAGAGTTTGTTTTGAACACGTTTTCACAACTCAAGCTAAAACGCTAACTCAACCTAATCCAAACGTGATACTTATGACGTCTGCTTTTAGTTTAGAAGCAATTATATGTAGGTAAAATTTGACAGTTGACATTCAAACTAAAATCGATAGTTTGGGTATATAAATAAACAAAAGTGAACACTTGAACTGTGACATTTATAACAATAAAGCAAGGAATCATGCTTTTTTTTTGAAATTTAACATTTTGGTGTATAGGTTTCATTTATTGTAGACAGATCGTTTAATATCTGTCAAATATGACAGTAGACATGTCGTATGACAATAGCGTTGAATCTTTTTTCATTCACCTTACAAAATTTCCAAAATCTATTTACTAAATATCAAAAGATAATTGAAATGTCTTTTATAAGTACGTTGTAAGATATGTTAACTGTCATATTTGACAGAAAGATGCACTTATGGAGTTAAATTTTATAGAAAAAACAAGATTCTTTGCTTTATTCATGGATGAAGCAATCATAAAAACGTAGCGTAACATATATATTTTAGATGAAGTTTATACTTATTAGTTCCATCGTCTCCAGAGTCATCGGCAGACCGTTTGATACCAGTTGGTAATTCTTTTAGGTCGTCGACATGACTCGTTGCATATTGATGATAATCTGAGAACAAAACTCTCGCTGTGCAGTCTATTATGTCTTGGATAGTTGCTTCGTAGAACCTAAAATATAAAAAATTTGTACATATGTATATAGTGTCTTACAATTATGATAAACAAGTCATACAAATGTATTGAAAAGGAGGTGTTTTTTCAGAAAAATTAATAATATTATATATGTCTATCATTAAAATTTTATATGAGCTTTCATTATCATTTTTGGTCTCACTTGAGTTTGATGGTTAATTGTAAACGAGTGATTCCATAGGGAAGACTTCAAGAAACTAAATGTTTACAAAGTACAAATACGATTTTTTTTCAATGCAACAAAAGAATATATATGCATTGTAAATGTAGTTTTCAGTAATATTCATTGTTCTACATAGCCTGGTAAAACAAAATTTTATCAAAAAACATTTTTTTTGCCAAAATATAAAAAGCGTTAAACAAAAGTATATATAATATAACATATATAGTTAAAATATTCAAACAAAACTCGATAATAAATATCTAATCATTAAGGAGATCCAATTAAATTCATCATAAATGAATACAACCAAATATAATATAACTCTTTATGACCGAATTCATCTAATCTAACCAAAACAAAACACCCGACATAAACAAATACTAACACTCCGTCTTCTTCCCATTTAGCCATACATCTATCGCCAGCTTTCCATTTCCTCCTCTTCAAAGCACGAGCAGTGGCATCTTGTTCGGGATCGACGACAGGCGGAGGCTCTTCGACAGGAACTGTACCGTTCGGCCGCTTAGCCGATTCGTCCTGTTGGTTCTTGAGGAGGTCCTGCGTGAGTTCTATCACTTCCTGGAGGTCGCCCTTCAACTTGTGGAGCTCCTCGTTATCTGCGTCGGTGGTCAGAGCAGCCTCCACCTGTAAACAAAAGTAGCGTCATCAGAAAACTGCAAACTGAACATTTGATCGTGTTTTAGATTCGCGCTGATCACCTGTTGCAGCTGCAGACGATAATTACGAAGATCTTCTTCCATAATAAGAGGAAATTGGGAAAAAAACGAAAAACTCTGAATATAGCAAACGTCAAACTTCGACTGTTTCGACACTTAACCTCAACTAAGCGCCCACTACACACACCCTATTTGGCCATGACATTGTTGCCAACTGTGATGACTTTTTGTTCGTTATCTGGGAGAGTTTCTTAAATTATTAAATCGTATTCGCTTTCGGTGATTTATTTGAGAATTTACTATTTAAAAATTTGAAATTAAAATTAAAAAATTGATTGTGTAACATTTTTTACCTTCTTAAATCACATGTGCTCCTGGTAATTTTTCGATATCGCCAGTCGCTCTAAGGACCGGTCCCGCGGTAGCGCGGAAATTTGATCCAACCGCGAAGGACGGGTCCCGCGCTAGCGCGGATTTTATACGGTCGAACTCAATGCTGTCTATTGAGTAAAAAAAAAACACGTTCGCTAATAATTTTATGAGATGTATCTCATAAAATTATTAGCCGTCCTAAGATGCTAAGTGCACCAATGCGCGCTGCTTATATTTAACGATATAGATCGTAATTTATTGGCAACTAATTATTTGGTAGGTTAATAATACCTAAAATGATCAGTTAAAAATTATGATAAGTGATCAGTAAATAAT
>JAOXNN020000013.1:173394-196911 GCA_028571205.2 Hydropsyche betteni
GGACGATCATGAGTACGGGCCCAACGATTCGAATTCGAGCTACGGGTTCAAAGGCGAATCACTTGCGCTCTTCAAACGCCATTTTCCGAAAAAACTGTCTTCAAAAAATGATCGCCGCCACAAACACTGTCTTCGTCGGAAAAGTTTTGCACCATTTCGAGGAGCTTGATTCGACGAACAGCGTCGCGGCCAAACTTGTTGCCGCAAACCCTCGGCCAATCGACGGAACTGCCATTTTGGCCGATTTTCAGACCGCCGGGCGTGGACAAATGGGCGCATCATGGGAGAGCGCGGCGGGCCAAAACCTGCTCGCTTCGTTCATTTTTTATCCAAAATTTACTATAATCAAATTAAAGAAATGTTTTCGAAACAAAAGATTGATTATTCAACTTTTTTATTTCCGTCTTATCTAGGCAAAGAAAAGTAGTCCACCGTACGCCCTTATCGACATACATTCAGAAATGAAAATTCACTCCTTTATTTTCAAATACGTATTTGCTTTTAATTGACCCATAAAAATATTTTCCTTTCGTGACGCCCGTTAGAAAACAATTTTAAAAATATTCAACGTGCACCGCACTCGTACACACACACTCGCAAACACTAATACATTCGAACCGATAAACTGAAAACGTGAATCTAATACAAAAAGACGAAGCTGTCACCTTCAGTTGTTGCACCGCGATACAATTTATCGAGGTTCGCAATACTTCGAAAGAAGCGCTCGATAGAATTTCGAATCGAGATCGAGAGGAGAGCAAACGTTTCGGAATTTATTATCAAAAACCTCAAGAACGGTCTCGCTCCTCTCTCGGATATATTTCCTTTGTGGGACGAGAAATTTACAAGATTTTCCCTATACATAGTTATTGGTTTGAAGCAGGCGAGCGATAGGAGGAGGAATCGAGTTCTTCGCTCCGAAGGTTTTTCAATTAAAACGAAATCCGTCAAAGGTCGACTGGGTCCCCGAGGCGCTTAATTGAAAATGCAGGCCTACCAGAGGCCTTCAAAAAAACAAATCTGTCCCTTTTCAGTATAAAACACCGCAAATTTTCCCACCAGTTTTCACTTGAACCGCAATTGAAAACGTGTGTAATTTGTCAGAACCAAAAGGATCGTATGTTGTGAATATGTAGTAAAACCTATCATTCACACCTTAAAATTACGAAAATTTTATTGATTATGAACTTTGTAATTGAGAAATTTTGTACAAAACCTCTAGCTCGATGAGAATAATCGTTTAGCATCATTTAACAGTAAAAGTGTTCAAGTGAAGTTGTTCATGTACACTAAGCCGATGTAGCATTACGGAAAAGTTTTGCTTTCTCGTGCAATTTCATATACTCCCGTTTCGATAATATCAGACATTTTGTGCATATGTGCAGCAATTTCAGAAGTACATATTCATTCAAACTTTCCATAGTTTACGGAACTATTTTTCCACGTATAAAAATTCATACCACCTTTCTAAAACTTTCATGTTTATATTTCCAAAAAATTTAAAACAATCTATACATATTTCTTCATATTCATGTTCATATTTTATTTTTAATACAACTCCATACACAAACGAGCGAAAATTACTATACACACAAACCGAATAAAACGAATCAATACACGAAGCCTATCGATTTTTTAATAATTCACATACATTCTTACCGAGTTCAATTTGGAAACCACTGATACGAACCATATAAACCCACAGTTGAATCCAAGACCAGCACTCCCCAAACCGCGGTCACCGGGTATTAGTTTTGATACCAGAATTTCCATGATTTCATATGGCACACACTGCGACCTGCCTAACCGACCGTATATATTTAATAAGCAGTTTAATTCGGGTTCCAGGGGTCGTCAACCGCCATATTGCGAAGCTTACTCGAATTGAAATAATTCAATGCTTCGTGCCTGAAGGGTGTCTGTTTGGAATTCAGAACTGCTAATAGGTGAGGATTCGGAACTAATTAGTGGTTTTAATACGAATATTCTTAGTCAAGGTTTAATTATATCATCACGTGCATTTATGTAATATATTATACTAGCGGTAGTACCCGGCGTTGCTCGGGACTCGGCATTTTAAATCAAATTATTTTTTTATATGGTGACCGGTCGAACGACATATGGGGGGAAACATTTTTTTGCGCACCATCCCGTTTTGGGTTCTGAGAAATATGGTCACCCTATTTTAATGATACAAAAACCTTCTCGGCAAAAAAATATTTGTTTTATATAGGTGAGGGAACAGTTTTTTGTGGACCGTCCCGTTTTGGGTTCCGGGAAATAAGGTCACCTTATTTAAATGATGCTAAGAACCTTCTCCGCAAAAAAATATATATACAAGCCAATTTTCATGGTGATCGGTCGCACGGTGTTGGAATGAAAAGACTATATACAAATATACAAACATCCATTCATATATATATATATATATATATATAGATAAATTACTACTGATGATGTTAATTCTTTAGAGGTTGAATAATAAAATCATTCATTACCAAATGGTCTAACGATTCGCAATCACATGAAACTAACGACTGCACTATATTTTGTTTAATATTGGTATATCAATAGAAATTCGTATTTTCAACGAAACTAAACTGTTAACTAAATAAATAAAGCCAATTTCATTTTTTGAATATTGTAAAATTGGTCAAGTTTTTTATTAAAAAAACTTGTTTTTAAAACCTTCCTATCATACAACAGTCTAAACTGGAGCTTTCCAAATGCCGATCGAATCGAATATTCTCGATCGATCCGTTTTAGACTCACAAAAACCTTATTCAATTTTTATGAAAGCAGTCGATGCCGTTAACTTTTACGTTGATCAAACCGCATTGTATTAACTCGCCAAATGCTGTCCGAGCACTGATTCGGAACTAATTCGATAACGTGGGCAAACACCGCACACCGCATTTTGTACCAGATGTACAAACATATATGTCCGTGTGTGCTTTCGATCGTCAAATTGAAATTCTATATTACTGCTGTCATTGGGAGAACGATATCTAAATCGTTTTATGTACTCAAGAACTTTTGGTGTAAATATTGGCACGGCGGAAACTCACATATCTAATTGGCTCCAGAGAATAATGATTGCTTCCTGGAAACTTTCGATAGGAATATCAGTTCATATTTTCTCGTACACTTTACAAATTGTTAAAATGAAATATTTTATGTAGTACAAGTTTAATGTTGACATGTTCAAAGCGCGTCAAAGTTCAAATGAAGTGCTTAGTGAAAATCCACTTAATTTCTCCATGGGGAATTTTATGAAAGTAAATAATTATTACCAGTATATTAAATAATTTTGTTAACATTTAATAAATAAAAATTCTACTTCAATGAAAAAATGACAGTTATACTCATTTTTAAAATTTCTCATAAAATGTATTGAATGCGCTAAACTGAGTTAGTTCTTTTCGGAATTTTTCCGAATCGTTTAGTACTGAATTTTATCACAGATTTTCTATTCCATAAAAAAAAAAATTTTTTATGATCTTCTTCGTTGGTTATTGTCGTTTGTTTTATGTATACCGAGGAAAACGTCTAATTTTAGTCAATCGTCCACTTTCCATATTAGTACCACACAATTATCTGCAATAACGTTAATCGATATGATTAAATTGTGGCAATTTAATAAATAGATATAATTTCGAAAATGAATAACAAAATAATAATCTAGTTGGTTTAAAAAAAAGGACCGAGCTATGTGTCAAAAGAATTTAGAAAATATAAAAAAAAGGTTGCCAATGTTCTGTGAAAATCAGTTTATTTTGGAAATTATTTCATGAATAATTCAATAACTATTTTATAAAAGATCTTCAAACCATCACCGTACTTATAATATCAAATAATCAAAATTTAAATAATTCATATGCGATTAAGCTATAGAACCCTTTCCATATACGTTGATTTGATTTACATTTGTAAGCTTTTCAATTTTTCTCGTGAAATATAATATTTCTTTTTCAGATACGTATGTATATAATAATATTTATAAAAACAATTTTTTCATTAATATTACAAGTTGCATTCAAAGAGATTAAATTAGTTATATAATAGCTATATTAAAGATTATTTCCTATTCGAAACGAAACAATATCTCAACAGTGTGGACGAGTTGTTTACATCAATAGCCCTCTGGAGTTCATAATCAAGTTTTACGTCTTTGGCTACTAGGCGTCAAAGTGCAATTTATGAAACTACTACGATTAGCATATCTATTTTTTCTAACTATTGACTAACATTTAGACATTTCTTTTGCTTGAATTTCATTTATTTATAACGTGTATCGATTTCATTAAGTTTTTTAGTTGCAACTACTATCTAAATTCAAAAATGTATATTTAATAATTTCTCCACTGATATGTATTTTTCCATATTTGTGTAATAAATTTTATAATGCAGAGTATTGCGTTTTAAAAACAAACTATTAAAACAAAAATTCATAATTGTTATAGGTGCAAATTATTTTATCAAAGTGAATATGATCAAAACTAAAATGCAATCAATTATTTTCCTTGTTTAACCTTTACGTAGTCTTCCAATTGTCATAAAACATGCCATTTGGTCAAAATTCTGATCACCGCTTACTATAAGGTCTAGCCCTAATTCCTATTATTTTTAAACAAGATATATTTTTAGTATCAAAACTTCTTGAAAGTTATCTTTTCTTATTATTCAATTATATAAACAGTTAAGATATATTAATGTATTGTAATTATTTTATTGCAGCAAACAAGCCATTTTCGATGGAAAAAGAGCCATCAGAGGCGGAATACCGTTTGTCTTCCGTAAGTTCTTATATTTGGCTCAATATTTTCTGAATTGAATGTGTTTTCATATTTAATTATGTTTTAGCTCAATTCGGGCAGTGGTCGTTCGGACCACAACACGGATTCGCCCGCATCACAAGATGGCTTGTAGAAAAACCACCAGATAGGTTGCCCAGCGGTGATGTTGAAGCGATATTTTCAATTATTGACGATGACTTTACTAGATCTATGTGGAATTATCAGTAATGCAATCACTATATTATCAATCTGATTTATTTATTTACACCCTACGATCATTTTTAATTTTATTTTCAGATTCCGATTAACGTATAGACTAATCTTACGAGAAAAAGAATTACATTTTAATATAGGAGTGTATAATCCTAGTAAAGATCTTACGTTCAGTTTTAATATGCTTCTACATACATATTTCAAAGTGCCTGATGTGAGACGCTGTCAAATAACTGGTCTTCACGGATGTACATTTATTGATAAGGTAAGTGTATTTAATTTTTAACACAAAACAATTATCGATTTCTTTATACAATTTATTCCTAACAGACTAGAGAAGGAACAATATATCAAGAAGGAAGAGAAGCGGTCACTATTGCCGAATGGACAGATAGGATTTATCAAAACACTCCACAAGAACATGTTATAACAAATGTTGTTAGCGGTCGCAAAATGCGTATTCAGAAATACAATTTTCCCGATACAGGTTAGAAAATTTATAAAAAAAATTGATAATTTTCAAGAATGTGTATTGAAAATTTTCTTATATAGTGATTTGGAATCCGTGGATCGAATGCGCTAAAGAAATCGGTGATTTCGGCGACGACGAGTTTCCTAACATGATTTGCGTCGAAGCCGGACACGTTTCGAGTCCTGTTATATTATTGCCAGGAACCGCTTTCGAAGCCAGCCAAATACTACAGGTTTTTATACATTGATTTAAGCTTTTAGTATAATTCTGGCACTGTTACATTTTGGCATTTCGATTTGCAGGTAATGTGAGTGGATAGCTCGAGTAGCAGCAGCAATCAAACGCCATCCGAGTGCCCTGCTACTAATACAATGTGGCCCGTGTTAATGGGCCTTTTACCGTCGTCTCCTTCATATGGTCATCACTCTCACCATTGTCCCGGACAGATGCTTTGTTCTGGATGTGTGGCTCCGTCATATTGATTTATTATTCAACGATTTTTTTTTAATTTGCAAGCTATTTTCAACGGTGTGTTAATTTAAATTATTTCAAATTTCGCAACGTAAAAGTTACTGTTAATGTATTTTTCATGTTGTGTATTTCGATTGAAATTTTGTATATTTGTTTTTGTCTTCCTTTTTCTCTAAACAAAAGATTTAAATATTTTATATTATTTATATTGTGAGTTTTTATACTAATTTACAATTTTATATTAATATTTTAAAGTATTCACAGAGTATTTCTTCAAAGGAAATAGACTGTTTATAAATATAACTTTATTTCCATACT
This sequence comes from Hydropsyche betteni, assembly GCA_028571205.2. NCBI lineage: Eukaryota > Metazoa > Arthropoda > Insecta > Trichoptera > Hydropsychidae > Hydropsyche > Hydropsyche betteni. The sequence goes on from JAOXNN020000013.1 coordinate 179,665, forward strand.
GTTATTTATTGAAGTATTATCAAAAAAAAGTAGTATATTCCATTTTTATATTGTTTTTCTAAATAATGTATAAATGAACTTGTGTGTCGCATCTCGTGCAATAGTATTGTGATAATTTCCAACGAAACGAGGACTTTTTCCAAAATAGCCTAAAAATAATTGAAAACCTAAGTATACGACTTATATAATCAATTCATATAATTTGACTACTTATTGATAGTAAATGCCTCCAAATAGTGGGTGCTAGTATAATACAACGATTTTATAAGATTTTTATAGAATTTTGTAAGATTTCAAAATCTTATGAAGTATGTACTTCTAGTGTAAAAAAATAAAGGGAGTTATTTCCAAAATCACTTAAATTCATCGCCAAATCTGGTTGGTATATATTATTAATATTATATTTCGATTTATTATATTATTAAATTTAAATAAGTTGTTTACTTTTGTAAATTATTCGTAAGAGGCTCAACTGGCAGATGCTCAATTTTATTATGATAGTTCCTGTTTGGACACCTCTATCCAAATGTTTATATATTAGTACATATTCGATATACTACAAATTACTTTTAGTGCCAATTAGATTTAATATGTACAAAATTCCAATTTTTTCCCCCTTAATTATTAGTATTTGACTACATATACCTTATGATCAATTTAAATCACATAAAAGCAATTCTAGGCTGTAAATGAGTATACGAAAACTGTATTACAATTAACTATAGAGCATAATCATAGAAAATAAATTTTAACATTCCTTGAAGTCTATTCCTTTCGGATATTTATTAAAAACAGTTTTTTTTTTCATATTTTCACAAATACATGCATCACGTAAACTGAAATATTTAATTACAGGCATGGTCTGTACATTTTTTTTAATTCTTATGTTCTGTTATATGTTTTTTTTTTATTGTAAACAGTTAGAAAAATGGTGTTGGATTATAATGTTAGTATTGTTTATCTGTGGTTCCTTTTTTGCATAATTGTTATACATTAAATATACAATGATATTTTTATAACGTCTTTCAATAAAAATCCTCGAAACCCCCAAAATTCAAATGAAAACATCTTCAGTACTAATTTTCTAAATATTTTTATTCTAAAATAAATCTAAACATAATTTATGAAGTTTTAGCACTACTCGATTCAACGCTGTCTCCGTAAGCACCGACTTGGGTCAATAGTTCCTTCTTCGATTCAAAATAATTTTTAAACCATATAATATGTTCTTTCTTGTCTTTGACCGGCATGTATGGATTCTTCGACATCCCGACGCACACCAATTCCATAAAATGTCTCACTGGACCGCGTTTCGGACACCAATCTTCGAGATAACCTTCTAAAAATATGTGCTCGGTAAAGTGAACTTTCTTTTCTTCTTCCATCCCTAGAAAATAAATAATTCGTCAGTTATTATAACAAAAACTATTGTTTAAACGACGAAATCGTCACCTTGATCATTATCTATGGGGAATTTCCAAATCTTTCCTTCGTTTGTCCATTGAATCATCTTTTCAAAGTAGTTCCTAGGAGGATGCGATGCGGCAATTTTTAATTCGTATTCTTCCAAATCGCTCCACATTTTCAATTCTGTTCCTTTAGTACCGACAAAATCTTTTGTGAATATTCCTAAGGGTTCTGCTCCCAAAAGATCGATAGATTTCATTTTGAATCTGCAAAAGTATGATTTATGTAATCGACAATAAAAATAACTCAAGGATTCAGCTGAAAATACCTCAAAGATTGTCCTGAAGTCTGTTTGATTGCCTGTCTGATGTCTGCAGTCGGATCGATATTTTTGTATGTGAAAACTTTGCGTACTTGTTCTGATTTAGTAGACTTGGCCACGTATTCTTCTACACTTTTGGTATTATCAATATCCATGCCACTGATTAATTTACTACAAAAGGAAAAATTGTAGATGTTTCTAACTTTGTGCAATAATTAATACAGATTTAAAAATAAAAACGTACTTCCAATCCAAATTGGTTATCGTCATAGGTTCATCTAGTGCTTTTGACAATAATTCTTTTTCAATATCTGGATCATTACCGAACGCTTTAGCGACGTCTGCGGCTGCTTCTCTGATTTCTCTTTCTGTTAATTTTTTAAATCAAAATTGAAGTTTCATAGAAAAAATAATAATAAGATTGGTAAATTTTAAATACCTGATTTTTCAAGAGGATCTTCAATTTTGGTTCTTTTCTTCGATTCAAAACCATATTCTGGTACGGGCATTTTAGCTTTGCTGGTGGCTTCTTTTTGCATTTCTGAACTGCGATCGATCATACTTTTTAGAATATCATTTATTTTATTAGTGACTTCATCGTTTGGGCTTTTAAATTGCTCTTTGTCATCAGTTTGGGTGCGAGGAGGGTTTTCCTCCCCGGGAGGCTTAGAACAAAAAGTTCTTGCAATGTTGTTTCTAAAATGATCCACAAATATCGATCTGGAAATATTTTAAAATCGTTTCGATTATTAAAAAATTAAAATAAATATTAATAATTTTATTTGGTTTTGTAGATTTATGCTGACCTACGAACTCTTAAATGCATCATTTTAATGATTTGTTCAAATAACATGCAGCTTTCCGAAATAGAAACTGACACTTGCGAAGAAATACAAATTGAACATAACCTCCCAAACATAAACAAAAATTAAACGTGCATACCGTTTCATTTTTATTTCGATTAGAATTTGCATAAAAATTACATTAGATTATCAATAAAATATTATTGAAATTAAAAATTATTTTATACACAATTTTATGAAAACATTCTTATGACCAGACGTTTGCTCAAACGACAATAGCAAGGCTTCGAACCGTATTTTTTTTCGTTCCGGTTTTCGTTTACTGTTCAACAAAAAAAGTACGCTTACAAAAATCAACCTTTTAAAAAAATAAACCAATATTTTTTCCGGCTCACTTTCGGTTACGATTCAGTTCCAGCTCGAAGCCCTGGACTCTAGAACATACCAACAAGAACACGCACATCAAGTTTTAGTATAATTGCGAATCTTACGTAATAGTTTAATTATCATATTAACATTTTAAAATTTATTTAGATCGTACTAAATCGAAATTTTCCACGAACTGCATTCTACGCTCATCGTATATACAGTCAAGAACCCCCTATAACGTCAAGATAGGTTCGACGCTATAGGGAGGAATTTAGAAAATCAATAAAAAAGATTTTTTTGATATTTTCACGAGTTAATTGTTTTTTCAAATACATTTGAAAAAATTTAAATTTATATGCATTTGAAAAAATGACGTTATATGGGGGGACGCCGCAAACGTTATAAGGGGGATTACTGTATTTCTGTCAATATGCGCTATTATTACTCGGGCAATCGTCTTGAAACGATTCGATACGTGTCTCAAACGAATATTGGCCGTAAAAATTTTTGTTTTTATCAACTTGTAGTGAGACTACAACCGAGCTTGACATTTCAATGCTACAATATGTACACCAACAAGATTCTTATACTTAAATAACCTAAAGCATAAAATTGCACAATAATTTAAAAACACCTTTGCGCAATCCATTACACAAATCTAACCCTTAAACACACGACACAACAAAAACAAAATACCAAATCACCCAACAACCGATCAGCACCGAAACGGCGAATTCTCAAAAAATTTAAACCAATAGCGTTCGGCCACCAGGACACGTCCGTCACTTGCCGGCGTGCTGGCTGCCGGGTTGGGCTCTCGCCGATTCCCCTTCGACTCCCCCCGTTCTCGTGTCCGACATGCAGCCGTGGAAGGTGGCCCTGGCCCTGGCCGCGCTCGTCGTCCTCGTCTCCGCCAGCGAGGACGACGTCCTGGACCTGACCGACGCCGACTTCGCGACCGGCGTCGCCGAAAAGGACACCACGCTCGTCATGTTCTATGCGCCTTGGTGAGATCTTCGCACGCGCCGAGTTTCTTTGTGTTCGAAAGTTTCGGTGAACTTTTTCGATGTGCTTTTCATTCATGTCTGTCGGTGTGGTCGTTGGACTTTGGGCTCATCGGGATTATTGTACGCGTTGGTTGCTCTTTTTACAGTTATTGTGGCTTTTTTTTTGTAGAATGAGGATTAGTCAGGTTTTTATAAGTTATATTTGTAATCCTCGGCGGATTCTATGGCTTCGGCCAAAAAAGTTATATGAAAGCCCCAGTCGTGCCCCTCCCCTTAAATTTTGAAAATAATTATTATAAATTTCGAAATATATCACCTGTAAATAAATTCTTAGAATGCTTTGAATTTACATATAAAACAGATTCCATAGCCTACACAAAAGGTACATAAGTCCTGCCCCTCCCCTTAAATTTCAAAAATATAATGATTATGAATGGCAAAAAATTTAATGGTCAGAATTTTAATCATATTTTGGTCGAAATTTTAATCAAAAACGGTCAGAATGAAATGATGAATTGTCAGAATAAAATAATTAATGGTCGGAATTTAATAACGAAACGGTCAGAATAGGCTACGTTACGGTTCTTATTATTATTCTGACCATTTAATATAATTTCTGACAAACCCAGTTCAAATTCTGACCATTCAATATTTATTCTGACCTTTTCGATTAAATTTTGATTTATTCTGAACAAAACGTGATTAAAATTCTGACTATTGTCAAATAAATTCTGATAAATGGGATAAAAATTCTGACCAAAATCGTATTTAAACTCTGACCATTTAAATAGTAGGCATTATAAATGAGGGGCTCGGCAATAAATAGTGCTAAGCGCCAAAATTATGAATTTGAGTTTCTTTTATTTCCTACAAAAATTAGTACTTTTACTACTACTTTTTACTGGGCCCCTCAAATATAAATTTCATTTAATTATGTCGAAATATATCACCCTCTGATATTATATCACTGAAATATATCACCCTCTAATTCTAAGAATAATTCTTAGAATACTTTGAATTTGCAAATACTTTAAATGAAAATCACCATATTTGTGTCACATAATTATGAAAAGTTGTGTTTGACCCCCACCTGAAAAAAATCATGGCGACGATCGTGCATTCTATATATGTGCATGATTTGGTTTTCAGTTAAATAATGAAAACGTCGTTATTATAGTGATTTGTTTCCTGTTTGTAATTATCACTCTACGCTTTATCACTTAGGAAATTTGCTGATTTTGTACATGGACGTGTAATCAATTATAACGCTTTCTAAGTGTTTTTTTTTATCAAGTTGTTTTGGTAAATTATAATTATCTCATCAAGAAATAAAGTATATACATTTTCCTCCAAATATTGTTTTTTCTTCGTATTAAAATTTTATTATAGAATCGATGGTAATTAGAGTTATATTACACAAATGTATTGTTACATTTCTTATCACTTATTTTTTATTTTTTCTACATTTCCTTCGTTAAAAATTAACGCCTTCGGCATGATGATTCTTTTTATTTCACCCAATCGTGACTCTCATATCTACAAAAATACGTGCACAAACAATAAAATCAATTTATTATGTTCATAAATATAAAATTTCATAAAATATAAATAAACTCATGTTATTTTACAAATTTGTACAAATGTTTTAATTAAAAAAAAATTCCAATTTCAGGTGCGGACATTGTAAAAGATTGAAACCAGAATACGCCAAAGCGGCCGAACTACTTAAAAGCAACGACCCCCCGATCGCTTTAGCGAAGGTCGATTGCACAGAAGAGGGAAAAGAAACTTGCGGAAAGTTCTCCGTTTCCGGATATCCAACCCTCAAAATCTTCCGCAACGGCGAACTTTCTCAAGACTACGGCGGTCCTCGTGAAGCTGGTGAGTGATTATGTGTTCAGATAACTCTCGCGTTTTGTGATGAGAATCTATTAAAACTTTTCGCTTGCAGCCGGTATCGTCAAATACATGAGAGCTCAAGTGGGACCCAGTTCTAAGGATCTCGGAACCGTTAAAGAATTCGAAGATTTCATCGGAAAAGATGAAGTTTCCGTGATTGGCTTCTTCGAAGGCGATTCAGATCTGAAAGGATCTTTCCTCAAGTTGGCCGACAAACTTAGAGAAAAGGTTCGATTTGCACATTCATCGAATGCTGATGTTTTGAAAGCAGCCGGTCAAAAGTGAGCCTATTTTATTTATTTATAAATCAATTCTTTTTTGAATATTAAAACATTTTTTTAATGAATTTCAGGAATGCTATTGTATTATTCCGTCCTAAACTGATGTCTAATAAATTCGAAGACGATAAGGTTGTCTACAGTGGAGCCAGCGAAGCTACCGAAATCAACAAATTCATCACTGATAATTAGTTAGTAGTTTTGAATTACCTTTTAGTGGAATTTTTATTCAATAAATAGTAATTTTTCTATTTAATTACAGCCATGGGTTAGTAGGATATCGTACCAGAGATAGCGCCCCAGACTTTAAGAAACCTTTAATCATTGCCTTCTACAGTGTCGATTATGTAAAGAATGCTAAAGGAACAAACTATTGGAGAAACAGAATCTTGAAGGTCTGTTTTATATTATGAATTTCGTATTAATTTTGTAATTTCTATAAATATCATGTTTATTTGTTCAATTTTAGGTTGCCAAAGAATTCGCCAGTGACTTCTCATTTGCTATCAGTTCCAAAGATGATTTCACTCATGAATTAAACGAATTCGGTTTGGATTATGTTAAAGGAGATAAACCTGTGATTTGCGCATACAATTCTGCTGAACAGAAATTCATCATGGAAAAAGAATTCAGGTATAATTTCATTTTCATTAATTATTTTGTCCAATATTGTACAATTTTATTCATATGTATTCTTTATAGCATTGAAAATTTCCAATCATTCTTGAATAAATTCAAGAATGACGAATTAGAACCTCATATCAAATCTGAACCTATTCCCGATTCAAACGACGGTCCAGTCAAAGTAGCTGTCGGCAAAAACTTTGACGAAATAGTAAACAAAAATGGAAAAGATACTCTTATTGAATTCTATGCACCGTGGTGTGGACATTGCAAGAAACTCACTCCAATTTATGATGAACTCGGTGAAAAGGTATCATGATTCACCTCATTTTTGTTTGTATTTTTAATTTTTAGATACTTATGTCTTATATGTGTTCTAGCTGAAAGATGAAGATGTAGAAATTGTGAAGATCGATGCATCAAACAATGATGTTCCACCACCGTTCAAAGTTCATGGTTTCCCAACTATTTATTGGGCACCTAAAGATAGCAAGAAAAATCCTACCACTTATGAAGTGAGTTTCGATACATAATATTGTGTTTTGTTTGTTTTTAATGTAAAACATGTTTAATTTTTTTTTTTTCAGGGTGGACGTGAAGTCGACGATTTTGTCAAATTTATTGCTAAACAAGCCACAAATGAACTTAAGGGTTATGACAGAAAAGGTAATCCTAAGAAGACTGAACTGTAAGCGGGAAGCAATACATTTATTTTTTTATCTTCTGGTAACATTTACCAGCTTAAAATACCTGTATAAATAGAATTTGTTCGTACAGTAATTTTAAGGTGTAATTTAAAGGTTGTCAATTCCATAAATACTGTGTTATTTAGTTGAATATATCTCGAAGAAAATGAAACAATTTTGGATTTATTTTTTCTTTGAAATAATAAACATTTTTTTATAAAACATAAAATTTCGTATTTATTTTTTTAAAACTTTAAATAAACTTTTATGTCAAATCAATGCCAACAATACAGAAGTAAGGAGACAAAAATCATCATCAAATTATGACCTATAAAATATCTACCATAGGACAACCAATGTCCATTAATATTGTCAAAAATTCAACCCTTTTCTTACCATTTGTCCTAACTACATTATGATAACACTCGAAGAGTTTGAATACTAAAAATTATAATTTCTAATGGCTTATATTTAAATATGTTGAAACTATTACATAAATAGATCTTATATACATTCATTATTTTGAGCTGGATTTAATTTTGTATTATTACCTTGAATGATAGAAATTCTGATTACCATAGCAACTCAATATGTAAACTTTCATGTAACCTCTATTGTGTGATGTTTGAAGTGTATAATCAGATCAAATAATGAATATTATAGAAAAAATAGCATCACCCCAACGGTAAATTATATAAATTATTTTATATTTTTAAACCTACATTTTTCATTCATTTCATTATTAATGGTTTTTACAAAATTATTAGAAACCAGGGAATGTATTCCTCTCAAAGAAATTTAATAGATGATGACACATCTGATGATATTGTGGTTGGCACACTACACAATACGAAATCAAATTCTCATATAAACAAGACTTTTGAAATAGAGGATATAGATATACATTCATTTCCTACTGATTTGGAAACAAAGTTCACAGAAGTGAATGATGATGATTCGAGTAATATACCCAAAAAGAAAAAGTCTAAATCACGCAGTTCGTCAAAAATATCATCATCCAAACATAAAACTAGAAAAAGAGAGAATAAAATTGAAATGAGCGATATAACAAGTCAAGAGTCAACATTATCACCTTCGATTTCCAGTTCAAAATCAGATAATGATGTTGAAGACCTCAATTTTGCGAATTCTTTAAAATCTCCAAATAATTATGAAGACGTATTAATTGTGAAAAAATCTATTGATTCTACCAACACCAATAGTGAAGGTGTTGACGAATCTTATAAACTTAGTATTAAGATAAAAACTAAAAAGAAATCAAAGCGGCAGAAAGCTTCAAAAACTACAATCGATACTGATGATGAAAACTTTCATGAGACAAATACTTGTGAAGATGACAAAACTGATGAAAAGACGAAATCCATTACTCCTTCGTCTGAACCTAATAGTTCCAAAATTATTGGTAATTTGATAGTATGTTTATTTGTAATATCATTTTAAATCTAATAACTTAATACAAATTCTGCAATAGGGCTTCATATTATCAAATGTGATGTATTGGAAAACTATTTGCATTTATATAAACCATTTGTCAGAATTTATATAATCGATGAAGAATCTGGTTCTTCTATATCTTCAAAGAATTCACCAATCAAGAGTGATCAAAATTATGCGATGGCTACTAAATGTTATGATTTCAGCACAAGAAGGTAGTTTTAATAGGATTCTTAAGCAACACAATAGATTACTTTTATTAAAACACTGGATAATATATTTGATTTTCAAGGAAAATTATTCCGGAGTGGGATGAAATTGTAATGTTCAATGATGAATTGATTAAAAGAATTAAATCCCCTGCAAACATTTTGATATTTTTTGAAATAATGGATATATTTTTATCAAACGAAAATGGAGAAAGTAAGTTTCTAACTAATATTTTGTCAAACGAACCTTTTTGTGTAATCTTTCATAATATTTTACAGATAAAGAAGAAAATTTTCAACCATTATGTTGGGCATTTATTAAGCCATTAGGCAATGATTTATCTTCCAACATGAATAAAAAACTAGAGTTGCAGCTGTACAAAATTGGTAAAATTGATTCTAATCCAAATAAAATAAATGTGTATGAATGGTGGAAATCTAAACCTTGGAAAAATTATCCGTGTACTTTCAAGGCAATAATAATGAGTTTAAAAGCAGATAATTCTGGCGATATTGTCAATAACATCAAACAAGCAATTGTTAAAGACACTGACGATAAAAATGTTCAAACCATGAATAAATATATTGCAAGTTCTAAAACTTTAATATTTGACAAATTAAAAATGGAAAAGCGCTTGAATAATGAGGAAATCGAAATGCCAAACAAAATTATCACATTAATAAATAATGCTGATGGAAAAACTACAATTTTGAAATTTAGCTATTGTGGAAAATATTTAGCATTCTCAGCATTAGAGAATCATAAATATATAATATTCATATATAAGGTAATGTTTTGAAAATATCAAAAATTTGCTAAAAAAAAAACACATTACTTTCAATGAACTATGTGCAATAATTAATTGGTATTTTATTTCATAATCCATCATTTTAGATTCCTGAATTTGAAGAAGTCATGAAACTTTCACATCACAAAGGACTTGTATACGATATTTGCTGGAATCAAAACACATCACGATTAATTACAGCATCCGCTGATAATTTTGTTTGCATTTGGAATATATCAGAAATTCCTAAAGGAACCAGAAAAAAGCTGCATCATTCTTCTTTTGTCTACACTGCTAAATTTTGCAAATCTAATGAAGATACAATAGTTACCGGTTGTTATGATACAATTATTCGTGTTTGGGTATCCAATTCAAATGATGAAGATAATAAATACATATTATCAGAAGAATTATCTGGTCATACGGGCTATGTAAATACAATATGTTTTACAGATTATAATGAAATTTTCTTTTCCGGAGACAGTGATGGAAATATTTTGAAATGGGCAAAGGGTCAAGATGGCTGGGTCAAAATACTGTGCGTAATTATAAATATTAAACTGCCTAAAGTAATCAACTTATATTAGAATTTTGTTTTTTCAGAGCAGCCAATATTGAAGAATTCAAAGGAGAAATCATAAATGATCTTCAATTATTTCCCGATAATAATCGTATGTTAGTAGTATTGAGGAACAATGCCTCTTGGGCAATAAATTTGAATACTATGTCCAGTTTTACATGTTATAAAAACGGAATTCCTAACAGGTATTTTTTCGATTAATTTTTATATAAATACTTCTTTCATATTTTATCATCATATTTTGTATTTTAGATATCAAGTAAGAGGTTCCATCTCACCTTGTGGTTCATTTATTTTTATAAGCAATAACATTTGGAATTCGTCTACCGGCGAATTATGTGCAATTTATAATCCAACTCAGTTTGATCATCATCCTATTATGTCACTAGATTATCATCCATTATATAATTTAATTGCAATGTCCAGTGATCGTAAAGGTATTCCAATCTTGCTATGTTATCATATGCATACTCAAACTATCGATTTGAGTCTTGGTATTGAAACATATTCACCAAATATGTTCAAATGTGACAAAGAGAATTCTAATGATCTTAAACCAAAAAATAAATTGAAAATTGAAACTATCAAAAAAATGGAAGAGTTTAAAGTTAATACATCTTCTAATAAAAACAAACAGTCAAAGTTATGGGATCTTTTGAAGAAAATGGATGATTTGCTGATAAAGGCCAAAAAATCTGAGATGGTTGAGCATGTTGTTTTATACAAAAAGGAACCCAAAATAAGTGAGATTTATGAAAAAGTTTTAAGCAATAAAGAACCTAAGGTTATAGAAAATGAAAGCGTTAGTACTGTATCTGCGAATCTCACAGACTTTTATAAGAAAATGAACAGATTCAGTATTGAAAATGAAATGGATGCAAAACCTTCATCCAGTCAAACCGAATCTGACACATCGAACAATCTCGGAACATACACACTGGAAAATGAAAAACCAACCAAGATTAAACGCAGCAAAAAGAAAAAAACCATTGATTATAATGAAAATGGTGGTTCATCTACGTTAAGCAATGCCGAATCGCTCGAAGATGATCAAAACACCTACACCGTATTGACTGATCAAAAAAATTAGAACCTTCAACATTACTAAATATGAATATTTTGCATTGTACTATTATCTTTCATTCTCCATTATTTAATATAATTTTTTATAATAAAGCAACTTACATATGAAGAACTTTGACTCTTTTTTTTCAAATTGATGAATATTTACATTCTCATGATAATTTATGTACTGTACAAACATATATGGGTACAACGTTAAATAATGTATTTCAAATTTTTACGGAAAGTATAAATATAAACAAACGCGAGTTGTTATTTTACATGTAATTATTGTTTTACACATTAGTTAAACTTTCAAACATAAATGATATGTTGTATTAGAAAATTATAAAAATTTAAATTGATATCTGTTATGAGCATAATTCTCATTTTAACTATATTTTTAATCAATATTTCTTTTGAAATAATGATAATTACATATCAACCACTTGAACCACTTTAAAGAATACATATTTCATAGGCATTATAAAATCACATGTTTATTCGAATGCTAAATATCGACATTTTGAATCAATCTAATATACGATCTTATCATTTTATCAATGGCTTTGTACGCGATCCTCGATTTGGACCCCCCTGATTCGTGGCCTCTAACGGAATCCGCATTGTTGCTCCAAATCTATACACCAGTCTTCAACAAACCATTATCCGATTAGACCAGCTTCAGACAATAAGTGGCAGCCATGAAGGCGACTGCACTGTCCTTTTTATTTATAGGAGTGTTTTATTATGCGTAAGTTCCCTTCTATTTTTATTGTGAGGTCAATGGACTTCGAATTTATGAAAGTATAAAATAAAATAATTTTTGATGTGATTTGTTTATTGAATCGAATCCTTCTTGCATTGAAATTTTTTAGATATTAAAACTTCGATTTGAACATTGAATTAATTCGAATTTAATATTCAATGACAGGAAAAATATATATTTTCTTTCGAAACTTTTTCTACTTCTTATTTTTTACATATTTTGTTTGATTGCTTCGAAATATCTTTTTTTAATATCGACCCGATTCATATTTATTATATTACTTTCTAAATCGAATCTACTGAAGGCCGTATTAAAAAAAATAAGTACTATTTTGTAATTCGGAAATTCCTATCTATTCATGTGTTACGTTTTGATATAATAACAAAAATCTTACTATTGAATTGACCACTTAATCCGATAATAATCATTAGATATTTTAAACGATTGTTGTTACAATGATGATATAACATATGATAATGAAAATTTTTACAGAATTGCTGCCGATTATACGAAATTTCCTGAAAACTTCAGATTCGGAGTAGCAACTGCTGCTCATCAAATCGAAGGAGCATGGAACTTATCTGGTATATAAATTTAAAAATACGTTTACATGTGATATATTGATATACGAATATATGATATTTTTTTGAATTAAATAAATTTCATTTCAGGAAAAACTGAAAACTGTTGGGACCGTCTTTCACATTCTAGACCCGAATTAATCGCAGATGGAACAAATGGAGATATTGCCACCGATTCTTATAATAGATATCGTGAAGATGTTGCCGCTTTAAAATATTTGGGAGTTGATTTTTACAGATTTTCATTTTCTTGGGCTCGTATTTTGCCGACTGGAAGAGCAGATTTCATCAATCCAGAAGGAGTCGAATACTACAACAATTTGATTGATTTACTTTTGGAAAACGACATTGAACCTTTGGTCACTTTGTTCCATTGGGATCTTCCTCAAACGTTGCAAGATCTCGGCGGTTGGGCTAATCCTTACATGATCGATTACTTTGAAGATTATTCTAGAATCTGCTTCGAAAAGTTCGGCGATAGAGTCAAAAGTTGGATCACTTTCAATGAACCTTACGAAATTTGCGAAGATGGTTATGGAGATGAGAAAAAGGCACCAGCTCTTAACAGCCATGGAGTAGGAAACTATCTTTGTGGGGATACGCTTTTGAAGGCACATGCTAAATCGTATCATTTGTATGACAAAATCTTCAGACCCACTCAAAAAGGAACCATCATGATCAGCATCAACTCAATATGGTATGCTCCAACTGACGAAGAAAATGCAGAACAAGTGGCTTTAGCTGAAGTGGCCAACCAATTCAAGGTTTTTAATTATAAAAAATAATAAATTTATGCAGTAATATGTAACTAAAATAATTTTATTTCAGTTCGGCTGGTTTGCCCATCCTATTTACTCCAGAGAAGGTGGCTATCCTAGAGCTATGATTGAACAAATTGGTAACAGAAGTATGGAAGAAGGTTTGTCTCGTTCACGTCTTCCTGATATGAGCGACGAATGGAAGGATCTGATTCGCGGAACAGCTGATGCTTTGGGTATTAATCATTACACAACTCATTTGGTTACTCCTGGTTTGGATCCCACTGCACAATCACCTTCCTGGTTGAAGGATATAGGAGCAGTTGTATCGATGGAAGTTGGGAAACCATCAGCTTCAGAATGGCTCAGAGTAAAATTTTTAATGAGATCTTGGTTTTATATTATAATATGCTCTTTTATTTATTGATTTTGAAATCCTAGGTTGTTCCTGAAGGCTTTGGAGATATGTTAAGGTGGGCCGATAAGGAATATAATGATCCCGAAATCATCATTACCGAAAATGGTTTTTCAGATCGTGGAACTTTGGAAGATAACGACAGAATTAGCTATTTCAATGTATTTTTTATTCAGTCCTACAATTAGTCCAATCCTATCTGAATCTCATAAGCAATCTAAAAAATATTTATTTCAGGAATATTTGGCGGAACTTTTGAAAGCATATTATGAAGATGGTGTGAACATTACTGGGTACACTGCATGGACGCTGATGGATAATTTCGAATGGAGAGCTGGATTCTCGTTAGTATAGATTTATTTTTAAACGACATAAAATGTCTGTATACTAAAAGCACTTTTTTTATTGTAGTGAAAGATTCGGGTTTTATCATGTAAACATAACCGATCCAAGTCTACCGAGAACTGCTAAAAAATCAGCTGAAATGTACAAAAATCTTATGGCAACAAGAGAATTACAAATTGAAGAAAAACAACAGGTTCATCATTAGTTTTTCTCTTTTTTGTGACTAACAAAACTAACATGGATTGTACATGTTTATTTTTTTATAAAATATGACCAAAAAACGATTTTAATGTTACAAAAAATAATAAAATTTTGACAATTTAATATAAACTTTATTTTTATTGAATCTCTCGATCTCATAACAGAAATAAATCTAAATTACCGATACAATTTCATGACCCTACACTGAAAAGAATTGATTAAAAATGGTGTATTTTCCTTTTATTGCTCACCAGAAATCTATTTCGGTTTAGTTTTTCATGATTTTAATAAGAAATATTGATATAATTTTTTAAAAGTATTTCATTTATTATGAAGAATAAGGTATACTCCTTAATTCCATCTTCATTTACCAAACTTTGCTGTCAATAATAAAATACAACACAGCTAATCTTTTTTTTTACTTATTTTCTAGCATTCCAGTAAAAAATTTTATTGAAAATCTATCGCATTTCTATGTTGTCAGTTCTAATTAAATCTAATATGTGCTTCTAATTGTTTCTTATACCTTCTTCACTTTGCAGTGAATCAGAAAAAATGAATTTATACATCATACTTTGGTCATTCTGTAAACTGTGAACTGTTAAATGTAGTGAAGAATTTCTTCATAGTTAATCATCAATTTCATTTTTATAATGAAAGCTGGTTAGTGACTCCATCGCAGTTAGAAGAATTAATACTCTGGAAATATTTATGAAATGTAATGTAAGGTCAATTTCGTGCTTTTCAGTTTTTGAAAAATGTCGACTAAAAAATTATTTTCCTCTAATAATCAAATTTTACAAAATTTTTTCAAAATATTCGAATGGATGTTTGGAGTTAATAATTTCCTAAGATATTGACATTTTTTTTCGTTTAAAAAATAACAAATTCAAAGATATTTATAAAAAAAAAAAAATTTGATACCATATGTCTTGACTAGTTTAGTTCTTCATTAATTTACGATTTTATATATCGATACATTTTTTATTTTTCGCTAAGAATTTGGATCCGACAGAATTATCTAAAATAATAATGTATTATTTTTAACAATACTAATTTAATGAACCGCATGTAAAATCTTTATATACAATAGTATTCAGACATATTGTCATAACGTAATTTATATTTTTACAGTATTGCAAGATAAAAGTCGATGACGATCATAATGAGAATTGTTAAATATACAACATGCAATTATTCAACATCAAATATATTATCAATGATATCCATTATATTGATATGAAATCATATTTATGATGAAGACGTACATCTAAATCATGAGGATTATAAATGAAAATACGATATTTCTGCAAATAAAAAATTTTGGTCCTGGAAAAACTTTGAAGATTTTTTTTAAAAGTCGTTAGATATGCAGTTTAGTTACAGAAATAAATTATAAATATTTAATATGGGAATAAAAGTAATTATACATACTATAATTGCACTCGGGCATGTATTTGCATTTATGTGTTGTCATATCTCATTTACAATTTAAATTCAATGCGTACTAATTACGATAGTTTTTGTACATAAAAAATACGTATGTTACAATGTGTTTAAATTTCAATTTAATACATTGATGATAGAAAATCCAAATAAATTAAAAAATTACAAATACCTAATTTATCGTAAAAATATAGAAAGATTGGAGGGACGGTTCGAAGTATCCCATCCTTCGAAATCCCCATTCCTGATGAGAGCCCTTGGCGCGGTGTTCATAAAAAATACGCATATTACAATATTTTTATAATTTCAATTAAATATATTGAGAGAAAAATTTAAAAAAAATTAACAAATTACAAGTACCTAATTTATCATAAAAATATAGAAAAATATTAAAAATATTTTATTTTTTATAAATACAAAATTTAATATTTTTGACGTAGATATATTATAAATGAGCTCTTTTTTGATTCAAGGAACGAATTTTATTTTGATGGGATCTTTGGCCCTCAAAATATTATCAAGTAAAAAATGTGTGTCATCAGGTATCGTCACAGGTTCCATTACGAAATTTTTCAAAATAACCGATATGATAGCCTTTTCTCCCAATATGGCAAACTTTTGACCTGGAATTAGCTTCTCGTTAGATTTCTATTGATTTAAAAAAACTTAATTAAAGGCTGTGAAGTTAATATTTTTACAAATTATGAAAAATTTTCTAAATGGATATTACGTGATCAATTTCAAAAAGTAATAGAAATACATATGTATATGTACACGTGATCAATTTGGTTGCTCTCAAATTTTATTGTTTCCGTTTGCGATACAATTTTGTGACATTTATCTCTTTTTTAGATAACGAGATACCAAACTTATCATGATCTCAGTTAAAATGGTGTAATATCATACATTTTCGCCAGTGATTGCCATTATTGATAAATTATAACACACTATGCATGTAATTGCTTTAACGATAACCATAAAAATATTCACAATTATTTTACCATCGTTAGTTCATATAAATTTTATTTGATTTGATATTCTACACTACATAAATTTATAATTAGTAATTTATTTATTTTATTCTAGGAATAAATTTTATTTTGATGGGATCTTTGGCCCTCAAAATAATATCAAGTAAAAAATGTATATCATCAGGTGTCGTCACAGGTTCCATTACGAAATTTTTCAAAATAGCCGATATGATAGCCTTTTCTTCCAATATGGCAAATTTTTGACCTGAAAT
>JAOXNN020000013.1:206035-231168 GCA_028571205.2 Hydropsyche betteni
ATTGTTGATGATGTGTCCAACACCATGTCCATGTTCTTTGGATTTACTACAGCCTTTATGTCCACCACCAATTACGTGTTTAATTCCACCGAGAATTCCACCAATAGTTTTCACGGCATTGTTAACTATTCCACATTTTTTTGGAGCAACATGATTTTCTTTCGAATGTTTATGGTGGTTGATGATGTGTCCGATACCATGACCATGTTCATTAGAGTGACTTCCGTGTTTCTTTCCGCAGGTAGGAGTCAAAAAAGGATTAGCCAATACATGGAAATCCTAAAAAAATAAGATATTCCATTAAATATAATATATATTTATAATTTAAAAAATATATATATATTTTTTATAAAATATATTATTTTATGTATTAAAATATTTATTTGTAATTTTAGAGTATATCATAAAAAAATTACAGCAGACTTACTACAAAGAGAAACAAGGCGAACGCTACAAAAAGAAACTTCATATTGGATTGAGAAAAGAATACGACAATGTATTATCTTCTCAACGGTTAACCGACAGAATACTACTCTCGTTATAGAGATTGTCATTTTATACGAAATTTGAAAAAAATTCAGTATATTCAGTAAACACATCAATTAATAATTTACTATCAATACGAATTAGTAATTAAGTAATATTTAAACAGTAATTTCAATATTACATTGTACCCCATCCGTACCCCAACTGACCAAACACTAATCATATATTATTTATTGCAAGCATATGTAAATATTTTTCGCTGCGAAAAAAGTAATCAGATTTGATTCACCGCATATAAATTTCAGTGAAAATCTTCATCGCTTAGTATTTGAATTATTTAAAACAATTTTTATAAGCTTCGTGCCAAGTAATTCTATGTAAATGAATGATTTTTATTACGAACCAGTTCTAACAATATAAATAACAGTGATAAATAATCGCAAAGTTCAAAATTAATTGATTAATATTTTTGACTTTATAAGTTTGTTCTTTTTTGTTTTACAAGCTTTCGAATCATTGTGCATATTTGTTAAACATGTTGACGATTATATCATGTGCGCAATTTTCTGAAAATTATTCTTTCTACATTGCCAGATATGATCAAAAATATATTATACGTGGTTTAAAACTCCTAATAAAAAATTACAATATTAACGAATACATTCATGTTTTTTTTCCAGATATCTAATTACCAAATTAATTTTTAAAATATTATTTATTTCTTCCATTTATTTAAATTTTAAATATTTTGAAAAATTATATCATAAAAACTTATTGAATATGTATATGCATACATATATATTTTTTTAGTGTCAACTCATTTATTTTTGAAAAATACATAAATAGCAATCCAACCGTGGCATAATTCAAGTAGCAATCATCGGAATCACAGATATCATAATTTTTGCATGGAAACACTGCTGGTCTACCATTTGCAATATCGCTTCACAATTTGCATAACCATATAATATTCGCAGCGACACCTGAATGCATATTTGGACAGAGCATTCTTTACATCAAATTGAAATAATATTTGGGTTGACCCCTAACAAGTGCTTTCAATGCTCCTCAGAGGTTTTGAAGGTGTTTGCAAAGTAATCGGATCAAGACGGACATTGATGTTTTGAACATGATTCAGTAGTGTACTAAAACGAGCGAAGTTCTTTTCAATGAATCTATAATATTATCATTAGATATTTTTATTGATTATTTGTTTTGAATGTTTTTATTTGGTTATTTTTTAAATTTTTTTCAGATAAAATGATTTTTGCATTAAATCTGTTATGAAAGTCGATCTTTTTTATGCCAACTTGAATGTAAGGTAAATTATATTTAAATTTAATGATTATTTTTAATGGAACAATTGATTATCAATAGGGATGGTAATTTTCCAAAAAATATGATGTAATACATGATGAACTTTTCGTTGCACTAATTTCTTGGCCAAGTAAATGTTATGTTGTTAATGTACAATAGAAAAAAATCTCTATATAATACATATATAATATGTATTTAAAAACCAATAAGTTATTAATTTCTTGATTTCGAAACAGATTAGCAAACCAACATACTTTCTATTGTTTAAATATTGAAATTATTAAAGTTAATGAATATACATTTTTTCTATTCATCAAAAATGTTCACATGTGTTTGTTCTTATTATGATATATCGTCATATATTACACATGAGCAAATAAAAGCTGTTTTGTATAAAACCCTGAAATTTCGAATGTTGGGTGTCTTTCATTAGTTGAAGTATCGCTAATGTAAAGATGTTTAAGTTTGTATTTTTGATACTAGCGGTCTTTGCCATATGGGTATGTTTTATAATATGCATAATATATTTAAGTAAGTAGAGACTCTATATTTATTTTTTGTTCATTAAAATTTATGTGTATTGAATTAAATATGAATCAAATATTTGAAAATGAACATCAATTGAATTATCAATATATTGTCGTTATTTAATTATTTTATTTTTACCTATCATCTGATCAAAACCATATGCATTAAAAAATAATTATTCAAAATATTTTCAATGAAACAACATACACTTATATAATATAAAAAAATATTAAGCGATAATATCAAATATTTGGAAATGAAGTGTAAAAAAATTTAAATTATTATTATAACATCTATTATGGAACATCACCTATCATCATCTATTATGGAACATAACATCTATTATCTATTAATATTTTCTGAATATCAACAAAAACTTGGACATTTGTTCTCGTAATGTAGTTACTATAAGTGGAATATAACTTCCATAGAGGGAATACTGAAGCCATTTCTCGTTAGCTCAAGTTAATTATTCGTATGTATAGAGCAGTGCTCCGCAACCGGTGTGCCGCGGCACACTGGTGTGCCGTGAGCCGGATTCAGGTGTGCCGCGGCAGAATTCAATTTATTTGAAGTTTTACTATTTTTCATTTTTCAAATTTCATTTTATTGTATACATTTTCTGGTAAAAAGACAATTATAGTGGTTGAATGTATTTATGTTTAGCTTTTTTTCTGGTTATATAATTTCCAAAAACTAACGATCGTATTGTTGGAAAATTTTTTTTTAGGAAAATTAATTTCTATCCCCCCCTCATGAATTCGTCTTTTGAATATTAAAGTATTATATTTTAAAAAACCCAATAACGAACGGATTTATAAAAAAAGTAACACGGGAAAATTCAATCCCTACCCCTCCCCCCATGAATTTTGTCATGCCATCTTGCCTTGTCCTATATATTTCAAGTATTAATTTGAAAAGCTCTATATTTCACTAAAAAAAGTTGGTAATCCTATTATGCGCATCACTGAAGACATCATTGGGTTTTTGAAGATTGCGTGTCGGGGGGGGGGGGGTAGTCACAAAAATATTTAGCTTTTGGTGTGCCGCAGAATTCTAAGAAGACCTGTGGTGTGCCGTAAGTGAAAAAAGGTTGCGGAGCACTGCAGTGTAAAGTATAGTAAAACGCACGCACTATACTTTAGCACAAACACTAGTACTAATCTAGTATAGTAAGACTATTGCATGACCACCTATTTGAATTGAATCGAAAACAAACGTTTTAAACTATTAACCAATTAATAACATTTATCTCACAGCTGAATTACACGTGGACGTATTGGGTGGATGATTGCATGGATAGAATAATATTGAGATTATATTACATGTTCTCTCCACTAACATAAAACTTCCCTTTGGTAATGGCAAAGACCTACGACGTGTGTTCTACGGAGGTCTGAACCAAGTAGGACCAACGGTCCCGTCTCGTCTGTCTAAATAGTGGTCCTAGCGACCGCAAAGTGGTCAGCGAGAGCGCAGTCTGCTTGTCTTTAACTCGTTCGTCCTACTGGTGGCATTGCGACCTACTTGGAAGACAGCGACCAAAAGCATAGCACATAGACACGCGTATCGTTGGTCTGGGAGCCTCCTTCGTTGGCATGGACAAACTGGCTCTTATGGTACATGTTCCTTACCGAAATACGACTTGGGCTAGCGCGGTAAGGTATAGACTAGACTGCCGCATTTGTTTGACAAGGCCTTGTCCTGCAGTGGACAACTATAGGCTGCTAATGATGATAATGGTGATGATGATATCCATAATATTGATTGATTTATGATGAAGACATATATTCAAATCTTGAGGATTATAAATGAAAATACAATACTTCTGCAAATAAAACATTTTGGTCCTGGAAAAACTTTGAAGAATTTTTTAAAAGTCGTTAAATATGTGACTTAGTTACAGAAATAAATTATGAATATTGAATATGGGAATAAAAGTAATTACGTACTATAATTGCACACGGACGTGTATTTATATTTGCGTGTTGTCATGTCTCATTTACAACAATTTAAATTCAGTACGTAATAATTACAATAGTTTTTGTTCATAAAAAATACGCATATTACAATATTTTTATAATTTCAAATAAATATATTGAGAGAAAAATTTAAATAAATTAACAAATTACAAGTACCTAATTTATCATAAAAATATAGAAAAATATTAAAAATATTTTATTTTTTATAAATACAAAATTTAATATTTTTGACGTAGATATATTATAAATAACTTATTTTTTGATTCTAGGAACGAATTTTATTTTGATGGGATCTTTAGCTCTCAAAATTATATCAAGCGAAAAATGTATATCATCAGGTGTCGTCACAGGTTCCATTACGAAATTTTTCAAAATAGTCGATATGATAGCCTTTTCTTCTAATATGGCGAATTTTTGACCTGGAATTAGTTTTTCGTTAGATTTCTAATGATTTAAAAAAAAAAATTTCACATAAATATATTACCTATGCAATTTCTTGGCCCCGCACTGAATGGAACATATGCAAACCGATGCCTTTTAGCACAGTTTTCTGCTAAAAATCTATCAGGATCAAACTTTAGAGGATTGGGATAAATTTTCGGATCTCTGTGCATGTCAAATATGTGAATATTACAGGAAGTACCTTTCGGAATTATGTAACCCTCTAAAAAATCATAGAAAATACATAATTAGAAATATACAATTTGTATTTCAAAACTTACTCGTTTTAATGTCTTCAGCAGCTATTCTTCCGATAAATGGAACGCTCGGATACAATCTCAACGATTCTTTAATACATCTTTCCAAATAACGCATACTATTAAGATCGTCTATAGAAACGGGCTTCGATGGATCGGTTAGAATAGATTCAATTTCTTCTGCCGCTAATTTTTGTTCTGTAGGATTATTGGCAAGTAGCATTAAACTAAAAACAATAGACATCGTGGTAGTGTCGTGACCCTATAAAAAAAAACGATAGGTATAGAGATATGTTAAAAATAAACTTTATTTATTAGTTTATATTAACTTCAAACATAAAGGTGTCCACTTCTTCTCTGATGCCATTCTCGTCTATTTTACCCTCAGATTCAGCAGAAAGAAGAAGATCGAGCATGGCAAGTCTTTTCTTTGAACCTTGTGCATTTTCTTCAACAAAATCTTCCACAACAAATTTATTGCCTGATAATGATCTTTCCTTACGACGTTCTCTGATTACTTGTGTGGTGAACTTATGCAAAATATTAACCGTTTCTTTTTGTTCGCGACCAGTCGGAGAGATATTGAATATATATTCCGGATAGAGCCATATTCTAAATAGTCTGTGCACAAAGTATTCTCCCATGTCATAGATTCCTTTTTTGTATTTTTGAAAAACCCCTTGCTCAGAATCCTGATTTGTACCCATGGCAGTTTCTGTAAAATAATTGGTCTTTAAATAATAAAGCTGCAACACAGATCGATTCCGATCGATCCAACTTGGAAAATATCAATAATTATATTAAAGTTACCACAAATTGTGTGTAATGCGAAATCTGTGATATATGGAAGAATTTCCACTGACTGTCCGTTAGTTTTTTTTAGTTTTTCAACCATAATATCACTCTGTTCGACGAAAATGTTGCAGAATTGTTTTAATATATTAAAATGAAAAGCAGGTGTCAAAATTTTCCTACGACTATGCCATTTTTCTCCTAAAATAATAGCAAATTTCATAAATAAGTAAAACGATACTGGTTATTAATATTTATTGAAAATATTATATTTTAGTACCAGTGCTAGTTAAAAGACCATCTTGTAACCAAGGATGTATCAAATCATAAATCTGATTTTTAGTAATATGTTTTTGACTGTTCAATACCATCTATACTTTACAAAATTTGTACAATTAAAAATTAATATGCGCATAATAAAATTTCAGTTTACAAATGACTTACCTCAACATCATATGGATTGTATATATTGACATGTGTATCTTTGATCATCCACAATCTGTATATTCCTTCTTTATATTCATTAGCTAATAGTCTCATTCGATAAAATAGTGGAACTAAAATTTTACGAAATCGTCAATGGATCTACAATTGAATAACGTTTCGAAAATATTCTGAAATGGAAACCAATTACCTTGTCCAGTCACGAAATCCAACCCATTTCCTACCACCGGTAAAATAGCAGGTCCAGGAATTTTATTGAATATTTTTGCACTATCGTTGTTATGTATATGGTAATGAATAGCATAAAGTAAAATTAAAATCGAAATTAACACAATGAATATCATTTTTTTATGATTTATGCGACTGTCTTTTAAATCTGAAAAACCTACTAAAGTATTGTTTAAAATCTTATCAATATTATCGATGATAATGCAGATATTTAGATAAGTACAGGAAAATGTGAAAAAAACCAGATAACATGTTTTTGCTGAGAAAATACACTCATTTTCATAGAAAACACATTTATTGAGTAATGAGAATTATATAAACTGCGTAAAATTTTGTAATAAGTTGATTTTTTCCAATTCAAAAAAAACCTCAATTGAGCTAATTAAAAAAACCTAATTGAGGGCTGTGAATTTAATATTTTAACAAATTATGAAAAATTTTCTAAATAGATATTACGTAATCAATTTCAAAAAGTAATAAAAATTAAAATACGTAATATGTACATACATGTGATCAATTTTATTGCCCTCAAATTTTATTGTTTCCGTTTTCGATACAATTTTATGACATTTATTTTTTAGATAACGAACAACCAAACTTATTATGATCCCTGTTAAAATGGTGTAATATCATACATTTTCAACAGTGATTGCCATTCTTGACAAATTATAACACACTATACATGTAATTGCTATAACGATAACAATAAAAATATTCACAATCATGTTAAAACATCGTTAGTTCATATAAATTTTATTTTATTTGATATTCTACAATACATAAATTTATAATTAGTAATTTATTTATTTTGTTCTAGGAATAAATTTTATTTTGATGGGATCTTTGGCCCTCAAAATGATATCGAGTGAAAAATTTATATCATCAGGTGTCGTCACGGGTTCCATTACGAAATTTTTCAAAATAGCCGATATGATAGCCTTTTCTTCCAATATGGCAAATTTTTGACCTGAAATTAGTTTTTCGTCAGATTTCTAATGATTTCAAATTATATTTACATGAACATTACCTATACAATTTCTTGGCCCTGCACTGAATGGAATATATGCAAACGGATGCCTTTTAGCACAATTTTCTGCTAAAAATCTATCAGGATCAAACTTTAGAGGATTGGGATAAATTTCTGGATCTCTGTGCATATCGAATATGTGAATATTACACGAAGAACCTTTAGGAATTATGTATTCATCTGAAACGTCATAAGTAAAATTTAACCTTGCTCATTAATTATAAAAATAAATAAAATATACCTGTTTGTATATTTTCAGCAATCTCTCTTCCGATGAACGGAACACTTGGATATAATCTCAATGCTTCTTTAATGCACCTTTCCAAATACCGCATATTATTAAGATCTTCGATGGTAACTGGCTTCGATGGATCTGTCAAAATCGAATCAACTTCTTCGGCTGCTAGTTTTTGTTCTTCGGGATTATTGGCGAGTAACATCAAACAGAAAGTTATGCCCATTGTAGTAGTATCGTGACCCTTAAATGAAACGATGTAAATATGTGTCGAAAATTAGTCTCATTTAATGATTTAACGATATTTACTTCGAACATGAAAGTGTCCACTTCTTCCCTAATACCATTTTCATCTATTTTCCCCTCAGATTCAGCAGAAAGTAGAAGATCAAGCATAGCGAGTCTTTTCTTTGTACCTTGTACATTTTCTTCGACGTAATCATCCACATTGAATTTATTGCCTGATAATGATCTTTTCGTACGACGTTCTCTAATTACCCCTAATGTAAACTTGTGCAAAATATTCAAAACTTTGTTTTGTCTCAATGCGGTCGGTGTAAAATTAAATATATAGTTCGGATGGAGCCATATTCTAAATACTCTGTGCACTAAATACTCTCCCATGTCGTAAATTCCTTTTTTGTATTCTTGGACAACTCCTTGTTCAGAATCTAAATTGGTTCCCATAGCAGTTTCTATATAAAATTACAGATTTGAATCAAATTCGAACCAAATTTTATTGAAAAATAATTTAAATATTTTTTTTAAATCACCACAGATGGAGTGTAAAGCAAAATCAGTTATATGAGGAAGAATGTCTACTGGTTGTCCGTTAGTTTTTTTCAGGTTTTCAACCATAACATCACTTTGTTCTACGAAAATATTGCAGAATTGTTTCAATATATTAAAATGAAAGGCAGGTGTCAAAATTTTCCTACGACCTTGCCATTTATCACCTAAAACATTCTCATATGAATATATACATAATAAAAATAGTAAATCTCGTAATGAGTATTTAAAAACCATACCGGTGCTAGTTAAAAGGCCATCGTTCAACCAAGGATGTATAAAATTATAAATCCTATTTTTCGTTATATGTTTTTGGCTATTTAATACTTTCTGTAATGTATATTAATTTCTTGTAATAATAAATAAATATGCTTAAATTATTTTTATTGTAGATTTATACGAAAAAAAAATACCTCAATATCATTTGGGTTGAACAAATTGATATTCGAATTGCTAATTATCCACAATCTGTAAATACCTTTTTTGTATTTGCTAGCGAGTAATCTCATTCGATAAAACAGTGGAACTAGAATTGTTCAGATTTATCAATAGATCTTTAATTCGGTACAATATAATTATGAAAATAAATTAACCTTGTCCAATCACAAAATCTAAAGCATTTCCGACCACTGGTAAAATGGTAGGTCCCGGAATTTTGTTGAACAATTTTGCGTGATCATTATTATGAATATAATTGTGAATGGTAAAAATCAAAATTAAAATCGAACACAATACAATGAATATCATATTTTATGATTTATGCGTTACCGCACTCCAAGTACACAAAAAATCTACTAATGTGCTCTAGAAAATCTTATCAATATCATTTCATAGATTGTAATCTAGATATACAATAGTGCAAATACACAGCTAACACTATAATATATCAAAAAAAAAAATACATTTGTGCTCACGAAAACTATACCATATTTTAATTAACGAGAAATTTCGATATTTACTTATAAATAATCATTTGACAATTTAAATGTATTTTCATGTTTCATGTATTATGCTTTTCATCAATTTTACATCAGATTCAAATAAATTAAAATTATTCTTGCCATAGCGAAAATCTGACTCAATCAGCAAATATTTAGTTTTTTTATTACTAAAAAAACTATTTTTTTTTTATTGGCATGTATTAATTAAATGAAAAAAAAACAGTTTTGCTCACACTTATTACTTTATTATGTATAATATTATAAAATATTTTAATTTATTCATGTAATTGAGTAATATAAAAAAATATACGAAACATCTTCAAGTTCTTAATAAAAATTTGACTTTAACCTGATTTGTGCATCTCAATACTAAATCTGCTGTGAATATTATATCTTCAGGACGAGTGACAGGCTCCAATTTATATTTGTGTAAAATAGCAGATATCACAGATTTTTCTTCTAAAATAGCAAACCTCTGACCTGGAAAGGGTTAAAGAAATTTAATCAAAACAAACAGATATCAAATCGCAATAAATATCTGTTTAACTATAAACCTATGCAATTTCTCGGTCCAGCACTGAATGGAATGTAAGCGAAAGGATGCCGTTTCGCACAATTTTCAATTAAAAATCTGTCTGGATCGAATTTGTAAGGATCTGGATATAATTCAGGATTCCTGTGCATGTCGAAAATATGTAAATGACACGTAGTTCCTGCTGGAACTGTATAATCAGCTGAAATGTACAATATGAACTGAATATCAAATCATATGCAATTTATCACGTGTATTTTTATGCAATATAAATAGATTTTCGTCTGAAAATATATCAATTTCGAAACAAACACATGATACTTAAGTAACCTCGATATGATATAAAATACGACATGAAGCAATCATTATACTAAAACAAAAAAGATATGAGTCCAATTTCGTTAAAGATAAATCTGGTTTTATTTATAAGCTGGCTATGAGCTAATTAAAACTGCATTATTTTTTTAAATAAAAACGCATAAAATGTTTTTAATACGTTATAAACAAATTGTTTAAAAATTTAAACTGGTTTGTGCAATAAACACGTTTATATACGAAGTTTCGAATCGTATACATTTTGGGATATAAGATCCCGAAACACGATCGACAATATTTTACCTTGTAAACCAACAATCTTCAAGTAGAACTCCTTGAAAAGAACATTAACACCAAAAAAAAGTAAAACCAAAATAAAATACATACGCAGAATCATATCTTCGTAAACCACTCTTCCAATCATCGGAACACTCGGATACAAACGAAGGGCTTCTTTGATGCATCTCTCCAAGTACTTCATCTGGTTCAATTTGTCGATGGTGACCGGTTCACCGTCTCGAAGGACATCTTCGACCTCCGCATAAGCCAGATCCTTTACAAAATTACCATAGCCAGTTTTATAATCAAATCACAACAATTTTCACCGAATCGTCAACGAGATGGGTCACCTGGGCGTTTTTGTTGTTCGCCAGCAGCATCAG
This sequence comes from Hydropsyche betteni, assembly GCA_028571205.2. Taxonomy (NCBI): domain Eukaryota; kingdom Metazoa; phylum Arthropoda; class Insecta; order Trichoptera; family Hydropsychidae; genus Hydropsyche; species Hydropsyche betteni. The sequence goes on from JAOXNN020000013.1 coordinate 217,012, forward strand.
ACAAAAGGTAATCGCCATCGTTGTTGTGTCGTGACCCTGGAAGGACAGTGCGTTGAAATTTGCATCTTTACAACTGCATCAATCATAAACAATTACTTGCATATTACAATAGGCATCGTTCGATATGTAATGTTATGTGATTATCGTGTTCAAATGTTAATGATCGGCGTGCGGTGTATTGAAAGAAATGTATAATATTATTGGAAATGTTCTTAGAATGAAAATTATCGATTCGTATACTGACCTCAAACATGAAAGTGTCAACTTCTTCTCTGATGCCGTTTTCGTCGATGCTTCCTTCTTCTTCGGCAGTCAGAAGCAGATCTAACATTGCCATTCTTTTCTTAGATCCTTTCATATCATCTTCGTTTACTTCTTCAGTTACAGTCTTCACTCCAAAAGTCTTTCTAGTGTCTCGTCTTTTCCTGATTACGTCAAGAGAAAAATTGTGCAGAACAGACAAAGCCTTTCCTTGTCGTTGACCCAAAGGCGATAAAGAAAACAAAAACGGGGAATGCAACCAAGCCCTGACTAATCTGTGAACGACATGATGTCCCATTTCGAAAATGGCAGCTTTATACTTCTTTTTTTGCTCCTCCTGAACAGTTTCGAGATCGGTCCCCATTGCCGTTTCTATAAATTTAACATTCGCGTGTTCAAATTTACCATCGTCATAAAAGGTCAATGATCAAAAAGGTCTGGAGACGATTCCGAGTGAGATATTGGATATCTTCATGACCTTTGGCGTGCTGCAACAAGGATATTCTAAAACTTACCGCATATAGAATTTAATGTGAAATTTGTGATGTATGGAAGTATGTCAATCTCCTTATTCGCAACATTTTCCAGTTGTCGCACCAGCTGTTCACTTTTCTCTACGAAAATGTTGCAAAATTCTCGCAAGATATTGAAATGGAAAGCTGGAGTCAAGATTTTTCTACGATTTTGCCATTTTTCTCCTAACAAATACCTTTAACGCATTATTTCGTATAAAACTAAATTTTCTAAGAATTCATTATGATAAATTTATCTGAAAATTTCGGAACCGAAATTACATGATATTTAAAATTTAAATTCCTTTCGAAACTCAATTCCGAATTTCTCAAATCTTCCACAACTAATTTTTACCTCCACTAGTTAATAATCCTTGATGCAACCACGGATGTAAAAAATCATAAACATAACCTTTCGTAATATATTTTTGACTAGACAACAACACCTAAAACATCAATCGAACTTAATTTACCCATCACACACTAATTAATCAAAATCCTTGAATTAATTACCTCGACATCTTGCGGACTGTACAAATTGGCTATACGAGTACTAATGCCCCATGTTCGATAAATTCTTTTGTATTTACAACTTAAAGATCTTCCTACGTAAAACAATTGTGCTGCGAAAGTAAAGTTAAAATTCAAGATCGATAAAACTAAAATTCAAAACAAAATATAATAACACATCATTATTTTAACGATATCAACATTCTTCAAAATTTAATATTTATAAAATAGTACTACTTATTATAAAACCGATTGAACTGAAATGTGATATTTAAAAATGATGACACATATTCGATATCTTTTTGCATATAAATATTGAAAATTTGCATACTTGGCGAGCATACGAAATCCAAAAGGTTCCCCAAAACAGGAAGCACCTCAGGTCCAGGAATTTGATCGAACAATTTTGCAGCCCTAGTGTTATGTATTGCATAGTTCGTGCCATATATTGCTATGAGAAAAATTGTTATTATAACTAAAATTGTTTCCAACATTTTGCTGGCAACAACCGAACTCGACGACCGTGACAACAACACTAACCAATCTACTTCATATTCGCACAAAAGTAGATGCGAACGCAAAAATAAAAACATTTGTTTATCATAAAAACTGTATTGTTGTTTTTCAACGAAGCGGAAATAGTTATGTTGAAATCGGAAATATCTAGTGACGTTGTTTCGATAGTTGATCGTTCTAATTTGGTATTTGTGTATAGTTTTCAAATTTAATTTTGAATGTTTTCAAATTGAACGTGATTTTAAATGGGATTTTTTTTCATTTTTTAAAATATTTACAAGACGAATGTAAAAATTGAAAAAAATTATGATTATCGGTTGTTATAAGTTGAATGAGAAGAATCATTGCATTCGTTATTTTGAATCTGTAAATTCAATAAAGCAGTTCATTTATAGGAACAATGAAATCACAGCAGATTTTGAAAGTCCACTAAGCGTTTTTAATTATAACTAGATAACATAAAACCTTAAATGGACAATTTAAAACAAATGGTCATCAAAATAGCTGAACGTAGGATCCTTATTTTTCCTATATGAATGTAAGTATTCATTTTATTGTAACTAAATGATGCAACTTATTATTAAGTATATTATCAACCTTATCTTTGGACACTAACTTTAGTTCGGTCGTTGAGAAAAAATAAAGTAAGATTTGAATTTTACCATTTTTCCGAAATTTTTTTTCAATTGTTCTTGAAAAAAAATATTAGTCGTCGAACTTATATTTTTATCAAAATATTGATAATATAGATAATAAATTCTTTACAACACCGTAAACAATAAAATACATACATTTTATTTATAAAGTGGTGAAAATATACTTACAAACATATACTATTTTGGCTATATACTCCAACTCAAATATGGCAATGTAAGTTTAACTGTCACACTGACACGTGTTTGACCATTCAAATGAACGGACCGTCTTTAAGGGGATGTGGAGCCTCCATGGGCAAAAATGCCCAGAAAAATGGATCTTCTTGCCCTCCTCCACCCCTAAAAATTGACCCTTCAAAATTAAATCATTTAAGTTTGTGTTTTTTTATAATTTACGAAAATAGGTTTATTGAATGTTTAAATTTGATTTCATATTGTTTTTACAGAATCATTAAACGTTGATATATTTTTAAATGCATCCAATGTTACTATTCAATTAGAATTTATGAAAAGTTTCACAAAATATGTGAAAGAAAACAATGCACCGAATGAACATGTTGAATTTATAATAATTGTTTTCTTAGAAAGTCCCTTGAAACATCCACTAAAAATAGCGTCTTCGAAGTAGATATGCAAACCATTTCATAGGTTATTTTGAAATATATTTCGTAGCTTTTTATTAATTGGTTATTTTATTTTCAAGAATATTGATATCAACTGAAAAACATGAAATAGCATTGTTAACCTACTCCAAACTACAATTTATCGTTAAATCAGCCAATATGAACAATGTTCAATTATTAAATGATGTTTGTAATAGTATCAGCAGTTGTATTGAGTTATTTCCTCTAAATATTTATGCAACTGAAGAATTTATAGTTGATACTTTGGATTTTTTAAAAAACATCTTACAAAAACATATTGAAATTTTGAGGTTTTTATTTTTCAACCATACTATATTATAAAAATAGGATAAAGAGAAATAATTAGATACCGTTTTCAGTTCTAAGTCACTATTATCACCTACGAAAAAAACCGAGCATTATTTGTTCATTCATAATGCAAGTAGAACAATGATTAGTATTATCCAAAAAAACAATTCACACATAAAGGAATCATGGCTGAAAGAAATTTTCAATATTTGTGAATTTTTTATTAATCATGATGAACTTCCAACCGACACTAAAGGAAACTGCAGTATAATTTTCATCATCTCACTAAACATTCAACAAGGGTCAAACACTTGGATCAAAGTAAAAAAAAATTATTTTCTAATGCAATTTTATTGATTTTCTTTTAATTTTTTTGTTTTTTAAGATCTTAGAAGATATCTTTACTAGTAATCCAGATTCAAAAGCCGTTTTACAAATAAAAAATTCAGACATTGTAAAAATGGTAATATCATCTGCAATTTTGAATATTGCAGATATAAATGAGTTGTGTTCTGAAATGATTGATGACTTGCCGGCTTTAGTTTTCATCTGTAACAACTTAATGAAACTTACTTCTATGTATGTTGTAAATAATTTTAATATTAATTTTTTTTATTAAAAATGGAATTAATATTAATACTAATTTGACATTCAACAGCTCTTCGTTAAATTCTGTGATTATTTTGGGAACGGCTAGAAGTATTGCGCTTATTTCAAAATCAATTTTTAAAGCAAAGGACAAAATTGCTGTGGAAATAGCACACACTTTACTTGATTTCGTATGGGTGCATTTAGATTATTATGTTGACAGCGTTCGTCATTTAACCGTACAAATACTTTCAAATATCGTAAAACTTGCTTTAGTTTTAGACAACAAAGGTAAAAATTTTCTTTAGAAAGATTATGGATTCGACATGTTATTCTATTTTGATTTTTTTCTTTCAGGAAACCGATCATTATCTTCGACGTTGATAAAAACAATCGTTGATGTACCAGATGCTCGCTCAATAAATTTCAAAGCATTAATAAGTTTAGGATCAGAGTATAACTGTAGTTACTTGTTGCAAAAAAATGATAATCTCCCATCTTACATGCTTTCCAATATAGATAATTCCGCTGATTCTGCAAATGTATGTTAACAATATTGAAATATGCTTGAAAAATATGTAATAATTTGTTTTATTTTATTTTACAGATAACTTCTGCATTTGAAGTATTAATGACGAAACATCGCCAAGAAGTTTCTATTCAAGTATTTTTCAGCACATGGGTCGATCCAATTTTAAATAAATTATCACTGTTTGAATCTTCAGTATCTGATTCTTCATTAACGTCATCAATACTTAGTGGAATTCTTTTAAAAGCTGTTAAATTGGATCCACAAATATTACCATTATTGTATTTAATTTAATCACACTTGTCAAATTGAGATTGTACTTTCACGTTTTTATTTTACATAATATAAATTATTTCAGAATTCCAATATTAAACGAGGATTTTTCTGATTTGAGTGATGGGAAAATCAAGAGCACTTTAGTTTGCTTAAATGTAGCTAGAAAATATGGTTATTTAGATTCGAAAATTTCGACAGATAAAATGTGGAAAGATGTCATTCCTTTTGATTTATTACATATTGCTATTTTACATCAAAACGCTGAAGTAAATTAATTTTTTTATGATTTCAACACCAAATTTTAACATTAATACTTAATTATTATATTATTTTAGATGAGACTCCTGGCTTTTAGTTTACTGATCGAATCACATAAAAGTACAGAATATTTTGACAATTCTGAATTTCAATTGATTAAGAAATTTTACCAATATAATATCAACGTAAAGTCTCCAAACATACATCAAAAAATACTTTCTATTACTAAAAAGGTTTCAAAATAAATAAAAAATAATCAAATATGTTGACTTAAATGATATGATAAAAATTTTCTATTTCAGCTTTTTCAAAGATGGCAATGTGGATATTTAAAATGTATCAAAGTCACTACAAATGAAGAAAACTTGTCATTGTTACACATTAATGAGAATTATGTTAAATTTATCAATGATATTTGTATTTTGTGTTTAAGAAATATTTTTCCTGATGCCAATTTTACTCGTAAAAATATTTCAATGCAAATATTGATTACGTGTCAAGAAATATGCAACAAGAATATGTTTGAAAAGTGCACATAATTTTTTTAACTGTGATCCTTTATTAATGTTTTCATAATTACTATTATCACTATTGTTTTTAGTGGTTTTTGGAAAGCTGATCACATTTCATTACTTTTCGAATATTTTAATGATTCGTATGAGTGTAACAAACAGCTTGCTTTATCACTTTTGATATTGTGTCCTTTTGAGCACGATTTATTCCATGTAAGTTTTTTCATATGAAAATTTATATATTCAAATCTGTGCGATTATATTTTTATAATTAAAATTTAAGCACGAAAACACTTGGATTGAAGCTTTCAAAACTGCAATTCTGCGAGCTTCCAGTGTAAAACCGACTGAATGTATGTCGTCAGCTTATAAGATGGAACTTCTTATTAATAAACATCCTCATAATGTGTTGACGTTGTATAAAAAATTAGGATTAGAGGACATAATTTCAGAGTGAGAAACTATAATTTGATTAATATTAAAATTTCATTTGTGATATTTATTGTTTACTTCTTTTCAGAGCCAAAATTCCTTATTTAAATCATTTCAACACTATAAAATTATTACTAAATATAATAGAAAAAGAAAAAAATGTAGCACAAAAAAGTATTCTTCTAGCTGCAGCAAACGGTCCTATGTATGGTCTTCTTTATTGTATAAGACATATTTTAGGAAAAGTTGATATGAAGTAAGACCAGATATCTATTTGAAAATTTTAATATAAGACAAATTTATTATTACTATATGCTTACAGCTTGATTTCTCAACATCCTTGCTGGTCAGAGTTGATCAAAGATATAATACGACTTTCGTTTGATATAAGCAAAGCAGTGAAACTCATAGTTAATAACTCTTCACCCGAAGGTCATTTGCCAATGGATTTTAATGCTGGTTCATTACATATAGAAAAAAATGGTGTTCAATTAGAAGGTGGTAAATCGGTGACTGCTCAAATGGTGTTGTTATGCGCATGGAGATCTATAAAGGAGGTTGCACCATCATACATTAGATTTAGTAAAAATGTTTAAATCATATAGTAAACGGTATGTTTTACAGGTTTCTTTAATACTCGGCGATATATCTCATCAATCTGTGATCATGAAAGATACATTAGAAATCGATGATGGACAAAATATTTTGCTAAATTGCACCATCACAAAACAACAAATGCTTGATATTGGTGATCATTTTATCACGCTATTGTCAGAGACAAAACATCGTGGAGCATTCGAACAAGCATACGTTGGATTTTCTAAATTATGTTTAAGGTTTTGTTTTTTTTTTTAGTTTTGCAAAATATATAATCTTTAATGACATGTTTTTGCTTTCTAACATGCTTCATTTATTGTTTTTATGTAGATTGTGGAAATGTGATTCGGTCGAACTTCATGATCTTCCGAATGTATGGTTGAAGGACTTGATAGCGGCTATTTCTTCGGGAAATTCAGATAATTCAAAATTGTGTGCAACTAGAAGAAGTGCTGGCGTTCCATTTATAATTCAAGTATTGATATAAATTAGTGTTTTTTCTTCTTTTTTGATCAACAAAAATTAAAAAAAAAAAACAATATTTTCAGGCTTTGGTTACGACTGAACTACAAACAAATAATTCACCAACAAGTTTTCAGATGTGCATTACAAAACTTCTGAATTTATCTCAAGTAAATGTAAATGAAGATGGTCGACAAATAGAAACAAAAGTACACTGTCTTAATATTTTAAGGACTCTTTATAGACATACTGCATTAGGGGAACATGTAAATCAATATGTGACTGATGGATTAATAATAGCTATTAATGGATTTGATGGAGCTACATGGGCTGTATGTATATATTATACATATTTATTCTGTTAATTCATTAAGTCCTATTCGTTTAACAATTTGAATATTTCATGAAAATATAGGAAAGAAATGCATCAACATTATTGTTTAGTAGTCTGATCACTCGGATATTTGGTGTTCAAAGAACCAAGAATAGTGATCAGTTATCTATAAGGAATAAAATGACTGGTAGAATATTCTTTTTACGTTATCCAAAGCTATATGACTTTTTATTGGTTAGTAATGATTAAATTAATTGTAAGATTTCAAATTGACTTAATCGTTGTCGAATAATATATTTACAGAATTCTTTGAAATTGGCTACGGAATGTCAGAAAGACTATTCACTTAAGCCTTCTTTATATCCTATATTATTGTTGCTTTCAAGACTTTATCCATCATCTCTGGAAGGGACAGATTCTAATTTACAGGTATGAGTGATTTCAGTCTTACAATTAATACTTTTTTTTTATCTGTATATGTTTATATCAATTCAAATCTTGATTTTCTAGTTAATTGCATTTATCCCATACCTCGTATGGTGCGCTGGAAATTGTGTTTTAAAAATACGACAACTTGCCGCTAAAGCTATTGTTCCACTAATTAGTCAAGAATGGTAATATATGATATTCAAAATAAATCTAAAATTATTTCATAATGCTTTCAATTTATTGTTATAGGTATTTCAAACATATAATGGAAATTTTCAAATTAATAGAAAACAAAAATCATACACATAATTTCAAACACGGGATTCTTTTACAAGTAAGAACTATTATATAAACTCAAATAAATATATTTTATTCAACCAGATTTTGAATGAATCTTCATTGCTTTTTCAGCTGATAAAATTACTTCAACACCTCCCTGATAATTTAACATTAGATAAATTAAATTTGAATTGTTTAACCAATGCTTTGGAGTCTGCCAATGGTTTTATTATTCAAACGTCCCATATATGTTTTCCTGTATCTTGTGCCTATTTGAAAGTTACTTATCTCTGCCTTAAAAGGTTTCAAAATATATTTTGCATATTTTTTTATATAGTACATTTAATCACATTTATATGTTTTTCGTATTTTAGATTCCCTGAAATAATCAGATTGAATATCAGCTTCTTTGAAAGATTGAAATCTATGTTATTTAAAGATCTTGATTTCAAATGTGATATTCCTATTGGAGTGGATGAGTTTTATGTTGAAATTTTGAATCTCAAATTGATTTTGATTTTATTAATGGACAAGGATCGAATTCCTGGAATATTTTCAACGATTTCTCAAAATATGACTCATCAATGTCGTGCTGTTGTTCAAAGAAACATGAACTATATCCTTTGTTTATATTATAGTGATAAACTTGAAGAAATTGAAGAAAAATTCGATATTAGCCACAGCGAAAAATCATTTGTCTCACAGTTATCGTCAAGCGAAATTAGTAAAATTTTGAATTGTTTTAATTCATCATCGCATTTTAAAGAGAAAATGTTTTTTATTTTAAAAGACTCCGTGAATCTTGAAGATCGTGAAAAATCATTAATTATATTGTCTTATGTACCTGATACTATATACGGAATTATAACTTGTTCAAAATCATCATCTAATGATGAAATTTTAAAAAATTTAATTTCATGTTTTGAATCTGAACACGAGCAAATTAATTATATTTATTTAAAGATTCTTAATATATATCTAACTGAAAATTTCGATAAAAATTTCGGTATTAATGATATATTCAATCATAATAATATAAAAAAATTGTTAACCATTTTAAAAGATTGTATTAACGAACAACAAAAAAACATGTCAATAGACATAATCCTAAATCATTGGCATCTTTTTAACTGGCATTCTGAAGAAATCAATGAAAAATATTGTACGTTAAAGTTTTTGTAAATTTGCACAATTTTTCACATTTTTCATATAAATAATGATTATTTTTCAGTTGAATTAATTATTTTACAATGGTCAACAATAATCAAACTGTCACGAGATATCAATGAAATCATCGCATCCAAAATGCATAGCCTTTCTAAAATAATTTTGAGTGAAAACATAAACAAGTTTAAGTTTTCACAAAATTTATGGAGAGATAATTGCAGTTCCATGACTATGAACGAAAATGGAGCAATCGAAATATTTTTGAATTATTTGGCTGAACTGATGCTGGGAAAATCATTTGAGCATAGTATCGCTGCACTCGTTATATTAGCTTTGGGCGAGAGCAATTTATATGAATTCCCGTTAGATGAAGTAAAATTATTTTGTTATTTATTATATTGTCATTGGACTCATCCAATCTAATTTGTTTTATGTATTTTAGCAACTAGTTTTTGATAAAATAGAAGATTACGAAAGTTCAGAAGAATGCGAATTGACTATGATATGTTTAGGCCTCGTAGAAAAAATCATGAATGATGAAAATATTACTAAACCAAAACGTGAAATTATTTTGGAAAACCCGATTTTGTCAACGTGGTGTGATGCTTCTAATCCAAGTTTAAATAAACTTTTTGACTGTGTGAAAAATGAAAAAGTGACGTGTGAAACACTACAAAATTATATTAATGACATTGCCGATTTTAAAATTAGAGAAATTTTTTTGTTTTTCATTGAAAAATAATGTGACAAAAATTTATTTATTTTTTTATACAAGAAAAATTTCATATTGTATAAGTATTTTAAACTAACAAATAAAAAATATGGTTTCATTTTATTTTCATCTTTTAAATTTTCTTCTATCAAAAGAATAATTGTTTTTATTCTCATGTGAATCATCATAAAGTTTTCCTATTTGATTAATGGCTTCGGTGGTACTTCTTTTTATGTTATTTATTTCATTTTTCACAGATTGATTTTTAAAAAATGGTTCTTTTTGTGAAGTGTTTAATGTTTTTTCTAGATCATCAAAATCTTTCTCTGAACTGTTGTACATATGATCCTTTTCATCTTCTATTACTATTTTAGTTTCACTAGAAAACAAATCTCTTACACTTAAAAGTCTAGTCAGTTCTGCAATTTTCTTATTCACAATCTTCGGATCGTTTTTAAACAAAATTCCCAAACCCCACAGTTTTGTCACATCTTTATCAGCATTATTGAATGTTTCAATATGCCATGAAGCATTTTTTAATTCCATTTTAATTTTACTAACCTCATCATGGCTTACGTTTTTGCTGACATTCAATTTAGTCTCCAAAGGGTTTACTATGTAAATAGGGGCAAAATCCGGCTTTTTGATTGATTCCCCTGCATTTAACGATATAGCTAAAGTCGAGAAATCAAAAACTGAATAAAATTCAAAAAACTGATACAATAACGTTTCTAAATTCGTGCTGTTGTTTGAACTAAAATCGATATTCTTAATATCCCTTGCGAATGTGCAATCAACGAAATCATCAGTAATTCTTACGTCCTCATCACCTAAAATTATGCATAGAAATATTTTTTGATTCTTCAAAAATTTGTAGGAAAAAAAATAATATTTTGAATACAATTACTTACTTGCATGTTTTTTTAAATAATCTAGACTAGGCAACAGAGGACCATCAGGAGCATTTTGTAAAAAGAATAAAACCATCAAAGTAAGAGGGAAATTAGTTATCCATTTTCCAGGCGAAGAATTTGTTAAGCCTACGTAATGGGCCCATTTTCTTATAGTGAACACTAACGGGCGTACTCTACTGTCAAAACACCCACAAATATATAAAAGCTCTGACATATACAATCCGGATCTAAAAGTAATTAATACGAAATTTCATAAATATTTCAAATTCGATTTATATACATTTTGACTTATATAAAACTCACAGACTATGTACAGATAAGTCACAATCTAAACCCATATAGTCATGGTTGTATTTAACAATGGGAATTCTAGCCTGTAAAATTTTCCGTACATGACTGCAACCCGGTGCAAATTGATGAATCAAGTCAGTTATTATTTCTAAATATCGTTGTTGTTGCGGTCTACCAATTATACTAGATTTCTTGGTATGAAAAACTAACCTGCTACCCAAAACATCCTATATAAAAAGAATTGAAAAGTTGATCATTTGAAAATGTAATGTTAAACGAAAAATATTACCTTAACATTTTCATTTCGGAGCTTCAGAACCAAGTCAAGATCACAACCTAATTTCCCGAATCCGTTTACGGTCGAACCGAATGGATGAACTGAGATTTCAGGAAACATTCCGATCAAAGTGTTTTCTACCTAAAATATTGGATTGAATTAAAATATAAGTCATAGAATAAAACTCGGTCACTAAAATTATTTTTTATCAAATTTCAATACTAATTTTACCTGTCTTGCAGCAATATATCGTAATCGAATACCGATGTCGTTTAAGTGAGTTATATCATATAACGTTTGAATTTGTTCTGACACATCATTTGATTTTGATAAAATATTCATAACAGTTTTTTCGGAAGGTATATCACAGCCGTTTTTTGTTAGCAGTTTAAAATCTGAATCGACTTCAGGATTGATCAATTTCCCTACATTAGTTTTATTCTCAACTTGAAACCATAAAAAAGGCGATTTAACAGGAACTATATGTGCAATATCTTCACCATAAGTAGCTGTATTGAGTAAACAAGAAACTTGTTCTTCCTTATCATATTCCACCAACATAAAATGCTGTAATAACGAATTTTCAAATAAAAATACAAATTAAACTTAAACTTAATTATTGAAAAATGTAAAAAAAAAAACTAATAAGAACCTGATTATTGACAATATAATGATGAATTCCCAAAATACTTCCAAATTGTAAGCAATAAGTGTGCAATTCCGATACTGATTTTTCGGACTTCACTTGAATCAATATACTTTTTTTCGCCTGATTTCGTTTTTCATCAATGAATTTATCGAAAGGGATGAAAGATGATCGAATATCTATAAAACAAACAATATTTCAATATTGATATTATTCTTTTATATAATTTGAGGTTAGATTTTTGAAAAGTGAATTTATGTGAATAAGTAATCAAATGTAAGTAAACATCAAAAATTTCAATAAAAATTCAAGCAATAACGAGATTACGATATTTTTAAAAACGGAAAACCACAAAAAATTCGATTTTCAGCAAATTGGATTATGAAATGAATTTACTCACTTGTGTTTGAGATATCAGAAAACAGCTGTACGCTCTGATATCCTTGCAAAGAACGAACATATCGTTCATTTTGAGGCTTCCACACACCGCAAAAATTTCTCTGGACATTTCTAACACTTCGAGCTAAACTCCATCGGCACCATTGGCACCACATTTTGACGTACACTCGTTCCCGTATAAACTACTGTGCAATTCTCTTATCATTTTTATTTTTTTGTTTTTTCCATAATAAACTCAATAAATAAATTTAATTATTAAGACGTGAACTGTTTCTTAACTTTGTGTCGTAACGTTTTTATTTGGTATTTAAAATCAAAATGATCATATTATATAATTAATGTTAAGTTGCTTAGTTCGCATTCGCGAACTGTCAAATTTTATTTTCAATTAGAGGTTATTTTCTTCCTTAAAAAGTTCAAAATGAATATTCGTGTACTCTGGAGACCTCTAATAAATGCTGTTTTTATACGAAAGCCAATACTTTTACCTAATTTCAATAAAACGTGTTTCGATTCATTAAAATTAGATCCGCGACATGTTTTTGCTGACCACTTTTATACAAGCAGTGTAAGCTTTTCCAAAGGTAAAGATAGAGGAAAAGAAAAGAAGGGTAAAAAAGGCGGAAAAGTAGATATAAACATCGACCAGTTGGCATCAGTTATAGATGTAAGTGCCTACAAATCAGATTTGCAAAGGCACCTAGATCGTATGAAAGATGATTTTGTGAAACATGTGAGCCTGCGATCAAGCTCTGGTTCTATTGAATCTGTTAAAGTAACATTTGAAGGAAAACAACATGAACTTCAAGAACTGGCACAGGTAGTGCGAAAAAATCCCAAAACAATAGTTCTTAATATGGCTGCATTTCCACAAGCAATACCTGCTGTTGTCAGTGCAATCAATTCATCTGGTTTGAATTTAAATCCTCAACAAGATGGCACTTCTTTATTTCTCCCTGTACCCAAAGTGACGAAAGAATATAGAGAAACTTTGGCGAAAAATGCTAAAGCTCTGTATAGTAAATGCAAGGACTTTATGAGGGATAGCGAAAATAACTATTTGAAAAAATTGAGAAAACAGGAAGAAAGTTTATCTGAAGATGAATTATTTAGTATCAAAAAGCAAATAACGGCTGTTGGTTCTGAGTATGCCACTGAAGCTAGAAATTTATACGAATCCAAATACAAAGAACTTACAAAAGAGTAAATCCAATATGAACTTGAAATTGTTATATAGTGAATTAGCATAGGATATACTGATATTTTTTATTGTGCATTTCCATCAAATTTACTTGTGCTTAACTATTGAATAAACATTGCGAAATCAGTTACTTTTTGTTTTCTTCAATTAAACTTGACTATGTAGTATCTGACAAAATGAATTATTATTACTCATCCTTATGGATTTCAAATCATCTGTAAGAAATAAATTCTTTGAAAGCAGGAAAATGTAGTTGGGACGGTGAAATAAAAAAATAAATACAATGTACGGTTATAATATTTTTATTGATTTTTAAAATTTTTTACAATTATGTGATGCATATTTATATCAAACCATCCAGATTCCAATTTATCCCATATATTATATATATATAAAGTTAAGTATCTTACAAATGTAGATACACATAAACTCACCTAAATCAATTACAATCTACACATATTCTATAT
>JAOXNN020000013.1:231174-249928 GCA_028571205.2 Hydropsyche betteni
ATTCTGAATTTCAATTAATTAACCTGACCGTTAGAACTCCGTGTATAAATAATGGGCATGTGTAAACATTTTCCATTCTGCAGATAATCACTTATTAAATTGAGTTACGATGTGTAACAACTGCATATTAATTTTTGTCATAATTAAATATCTGAATGGCGAGATTACTTTGAAACAACAATCTAAAAATATTTGTAGTAGAATGCCACATACACATTTGTATACACAGTCATTAAAAGTAAAAGATGCCCAAAAACAATTGATAATCTAATAATAAACTTTTATAAATTATTTTTATCATTTTTGGCAATAAATGAGTATCTTTCTGTGCATAGCATTATAAAAATTTAGAACACAAATCGTTAGACGTCACAGGAAACCGATTGTGTGACAATAGACATCATGTAGTTGGTTCATTTAGACAGATGCGCGCAAAATTGTTAAGCTCATAATCTAACGGTCAGTCGTGGACTGCCGCCTGCAAGGCCTCAGTTGACTGAATACTAATTGTTTTATTCAAAAAAATATTGTAGTTACATGTTCTTTGAATTTTGACTAACTACTTTAATAGGCTTAAAGTAAATTTAATAAAATAAAAAAAAAACATCTTAAAGTAAATTAAACAAAAAAAAATGTACCTGCTGCCATTTAGGTAACGTACCACAGTTTATAAGAGGCACAATCATTGGTTATATTGATTCTTTAATAGACTTGTAGATTAAATATATATATAACATATGACAAGATTTCACAGATATTTTCAAATTTTAATCGAAAGCATTAAGCGTAAATACATAAGTATAATATAAAATACAAGGTACAGTACACAACGTTTATATGAAATGTGAACAAGTAGCTCGGAGGTAACGCAATGTGGATTATAAACTTTTTCCAAACTGACTTATCTAATGTCATCCTTATCACTAAACACAAAATGTGAATCATTATTAGTGTATAACGAACATTCCTAAGTGTATCTACTGTACAGTACAGAATATTAAGTTTCTTGAAAAATATTGTTTAGTCAAATACACATAATATGTATGTATGTATATGTTTTATTATTTTATTATTAAATTTAAAGATCTACAGACATTTTAAATCACATATACCAAAACCCATCTTATCGGAAAATGTTAAGATAATGACATTTCTAGATGGTCACTTAACTTACATGACATGCAAATTAACACACTTATTTTTATATATATCGGAAGGCATAAACATCATCTAAAATATCTGTTTCAAATACACTAGATTGGGAAATAACGTTTAAAACACTGGTTTGACTAAAATTCAATACATATAGGTACGTAATTACTTTAAACTTCAATGTATACATTATATAATAAAAAAGTACAGACAAAATATCTAGTACATGTAAGTCAAACATTCTGTAAGATCACCGGAAAATAATTTCAGTTCCCTTTTTTGACAAGGCTACTTTTAACTACATGATTTGAAAATAAAATATTTAGGCAATTAATACATACATATTTATATTTCACTTTTGGTATCCAAATTAAGCGTTCCCGATTATCTTACACCTAGTTGTCAGAGTGGACAAGCAGTTTTACGTCCAAATTCCTCCATCAACAGGGTAAACAGGAATTTGGACGCACAATGCATATGCACGTATGGTCTTAAAGGATTTTCAAACGTTACATCTAAATGGACCAAAATATGTCTTAGTTTTATATTTATTATTATTAGAGATTCCTATAGAGAGTCTTTTGTGTGATGTTGCTGATTGATGCTTTAAAGTCACCACTATGATAAAATTCATAAGTATTTTCGACTAAATAATTCAAACACAATAGTTACGTTACTTTTTTTTTCATTAAGAAAATTAAAAAAATCACAGATGATATGTGTGCTAAGCAGAGATGTGTGACTTTTACATTACATATTGCCTCTCGAGAAATAAGGCTCGATAAAATACCCAATAAAATCAATATACGTATTGCAAAACTTTCGAAACATAATACGCGAGAACGAACATTCAATATTTTGGCAGATTTTGGCAGAGTAAAGACGTTATCAAATAAAAATAAAAATACATTTTGTTTAAAATTTACGAGAAAACAAATTTTCCCCTTCACAGATTACTGGTGTCCAAATAGGTAATTATTACATTTGCAAACATAACATGAGAATTGTGTGAGTGAACACATTTTGTATTCAGTTCCAAGTAAAAACTCAACATACAAAACAACACTTAAAATTAATTCAAATCACTTAAAAGTCACAGATGTTTTAAAAACAAAGTCATCGTAAAATGACAAATGGTTATCACCTATATAATTATATACAAATAATGTTTGTACACTCATCAATTTACATGATCCAACTACTGCTGCTAATAAGTATTTGTCACCGGAGTGGTGCACAAAATTTGAGCCTAACCTAAGACAAACAAATTGATATGGCTAAAATTAAGTATTATTTTAACACTCAAAATTTAAATAAGGTATATTCATAATAAATTTATATTAATACATTCTTTTGTGATTTATGTCTTAAAATGATAAAAACATTGTATTCATATTTTTTTCTAAATACCCTTATACATTAGTTATTACTATATAATTGTTTCTCTTTTATATTTAATATATATTAACATAAAGTGGCACTTGAATCACAAATACTGGAAAAACTTAAGGAAATACTATTGGTAGGTTTACTCAGCAAAGCTTCAAAAATCAGAATTTAAATCAGTTGTTTTTTTTCAATATTATCAATTTCTTTTTTTTTTCGTCTTACACATTATTAATTTTTTATATATAGATATATTATATTCTTCGACTTTTTCATGGAGATCACATCCGAAAGAATGTCATGATAAAAAACAAAACAAAAAACGATCTACAACTGGGTGGAAACAGCGATAAAATTGTATGCGAACGAGTTTAATTAGCCATTTACTAGATATCACAACGAATCTTTGTGCTTTTTCAGTATTCAGCTGCAATACAATTAGAATTCCAAAAGATTGAGATGTAAAACGAATTACAAAGTGGAGATACAAAAATTTGTAATTGTAAGTTAAGCAAGAAAAAATAATCACAAGACCACTGGGTCACAGAGGTATTTGTATGTGCGGCGCATTAATATGTGCCGCATCCCGAGCAGTGGACATTTAGCGCATGCCTGTCAGAGATCTATTAAAACTAACTGCAATCATATATCACCAAAGTTATACATAATAATTTGATTTATGAGTCCCTGACTCGATAATATGAACAACTTGTCTTTCTTTAGTACAAATGCAATATTACTTTCTTTGCATTCAAAAATTACATAAATATCTTCCTTAATCAATTAAGTTTCATAAACAAACAAATTAATAAAAAAAGTCAATAAATATAAGTTCTTTAATTTCAGACTGTTAATAAATTACAGGAATTTATCTCTACAAGAATGCACTTGAAATCTCATACTTTCATTCGTTTTCTATAAACTATCCGTAAACGCTATTGACTAAAATACAATATTTGTCTGTTGGCAAAATGGACTTGTTAATTATTGCTGAATAAAAATATCACTACTAGAGAATAAAAACATGAGAAATTCTAAAATTTATATCTATAAAAACAAAACAAACAATAAAATCAAAATGCGACACAAGTCCATACACACAAATACGGAAGAGTAAGTAAGTAAGATGTATAATATATGATTTGGATTGAACAACAAAGAGTTTTGCTGACAAAAACACTACATATTTGTGTATATGTTCTTAGATTACAATTGAAAAAGCATTCTACCAACACAACAAAAATGAGACCTAGTTATATTTTATGGCATATTGGCCAACAAGACACAACAAATACTGCTAGTTATTAGGACAAAATTCCCAACAACCGTTGCCACATGAAATTTTTCTATTCTTATTTTGCTAAAAGGTACTTCTGAACTGTATCTTAGCAAAGAATAAATATGTAATTATTTATAATTAGTTTGGTACATTCAAAAATCATTAAAACATAGAAACTTAGCCAATTAAACGAATTAAGCACAAACAGGAGTAAAATTAAATTGTGCAACGAGATCCTCCAAAATTCCTAAACAACCGAGCTGCACAGTGCAGTCACTCAAATTGTGTATTGTTCAAAAATTTTTTTATGAAATAACTATACATTTAACAAAAATATTTATATTAGTCCCTAAAAGCTAAAATTGGCATTTCAATCATTTCTGTCCTTTATTAAATACAAAACTAGTTATTTTAGAAATGGAACCATGTTGAGGTCACTCTGTTTATGTTCGTAGACTCACTGCATGCGAATGATAAAAATTAAAATTACACGACAAAAAGAAAAACGTCAACTAAAGAAAAAAAGACGAAAAACGAAAATACCTCGCTAAAGTGATATGTCGATAGGCCAGCCTAGAAATACAATCATATACATATATATATTTATTTTTATTGGTTTTTTTTTTCGTAATAAGTTCTGTCAATACTGATAAATAAACATTGCACTGATATACAATTATATATGAATACATTTGGGCATCTAAAAATAATGACTAAACGAATCACACGAGCGTGACAAACAACAAGCAGAGTGACTGATTTGCACCATAAATAAGCCGCCGTAGGGCTTTTTAATGATATAGGCGTAAGTCTAAGTATAATTTATGAAACGAGAATTCTCTTGAGACTTAAATAAAATTACATTTTTTATATTTTTGTGGTATCATACAAATAAAAAGCCACTCATATTTCACAGCACAGTTGTACATTAATACAAAATGTTAATTTGTTTATAAGTATTAATCTAAACACACTCAGTGACAGAGGGAATAGCTGATGGCGTACTTGCATGGATTATTTTTAATATTCGTAAATATAGTTTTTTTTATTATTTTTATGCATTTTCATCAACTACAATTAAGCATTAAAAACAAATTATTATTTGTAAGAAGACTAAGTTTTCATACTCGAGATAGGTATGTCAACAAAAATCATATATAATAGTGCTACATCACACCGAACAGCCTCTAGGAAAACCATCACAACACATTTTATCTTAGGAGAGAGTAATACAAAATATTTTGATTGCACTTGTAGTAATTCAATACAACAGAATAAGAATGTAATAATAATAATAATAATAATATAGTAGTAGTAGTAATTATAATAATCATAATAATATATAATTAATAATAATGTCAAACACATTAATCAATTTTTATCATGTTTTAACAATAATAAAAGTCAGTCTTGTAAATTATGAGGGACAGAATTATAATGAAAAGTTTCTCAAGCGGGAACAATAATGTTAAATGCAATAGTTAACAAAGGAATTACAATAAAAATACAAAATCGGGTTGAATGCACCCTAATGGAAGGCAAGTGAAGGGGCACCACGCACAGAGATGCGAGAGTACTTTGTAAACGTTAATTATTATCATGAATAAGGCCCTGATATCCAGCAAGTGCAGCCTAGTCAGCATCCCTAAACCCGCACACTACGGCCGCCTCGAAAGCAGCATTTTACACCTACCTTACAAAATATATAACTTACACGCTAATCAATACACATTTATAAACATCTATTTTTAGTTTTTTTTTTTAATCCTTAAGTGTAACATTAATTTTATTAAGTATAATATAATAATATAATATTAATAATATGTAGTATATATCTCTATGCATTTCCATATGAACACCTTACAAACACAGTAAATGTATCAATTTGGACATCTTACACTATCAAAGGGTGACGTCATTCGCCTTAAGGAATTGGCCCAAATGTTAATGATAAATTGGGAATAATAAATTTATTACGATTACACATTTATATAATCGGCTCGAAGCCAGCAAGTCTGATAATAATTTAGATTTATGATGTACACCCAAAAATCTTACAAATATGACAAATATAGGTTACTTATGAAATAACACCGTTTTGTAAAACTAGATTATTCTCACACAGAACTATGCGAGATTTGATTGTTACAATACATATGTATGCGTATAATATTGATCTACTCGTATCGTTGCCCTCAACATGAGCAATTCCCTCAAGACGAAATTATTAAATTAAATGATATATAAATCATATGCACAAATACTTTAGCTATCTTAATTTAAGTATAACATTGCATAATAAATACTCTGCGTGCAGTCTAAATATGATTGTGGTGTTAGAGTACCCGGAAGAGCTCCAGTTGATACTGCTGAAGCACTCGCGAGTGCATTCTACCTCTGGAAGATTCATTTGACTCAAAGGCAATTTTGTACGATTTCAGATGTTTTTCAATCACTTACTAGATATTGCATTGTCCTGACTAATGAGCATCATTTACCATGATACAGCTTTATTTATTTACTTTTTTATTTTCACATAGTAGTACTTATATACTGAGAATTTAATAGAACAGATATTGATAAAACGAATCACAGGTTTCACAGGGCGACCATGAAAATTATATAAAATATGACTTTAGATCATTGCTTTTCTCAATGTAAAAAAAATTTATAGATCAATAATAGACACACAAGTTCAGTCGGTATTGATGGCACTTAATTTTTATTTCTCCTTTTGTAAACCACTTATGTTATCACTTTCCTTTAATATCATTATCATCTATAAAAATATATATATAGACATATATATAATTTATCATATCCCTACACATCATTGCAATGGAATCCCGAAAATACCAATTTTTAATACAGGAAAATACTTAAAAATTCGACAACATACAAATTTAGAAAAGGAGTTGTCAAATTATTTTTATCTTAAAAGCCATCAAAAAACACCAAACGACTGCAAGAATGACATTTGATGCTGTGTTTTTAAAAAATACATTAAAATTGAAACCTGTTATAAGAGAAAAATATTACAACATTATTAATAATATATATAATATATATATGTATATTATATTTACACCACATATACATATTGATAACATCACTCTATAATTGTCGATGAGCAAAGATGAATGACTAAATATATTAAAAACTATTGATAAAATAAATTCTTGGAGTCATTTGATACCTTGAGAGGCACACATACTACACACACATGCTGCATGCATGCGTCATGTCCCTGTGTTCTTTATATATATATATATAATTATATAATATATATATAGATATATAGAAATATATATATATATATATATCATATAAATATGATTGATAAAGAATAGTGATGCGACAAAATCGAGTTCCAGAAGAACTAGTGTCACACTTGACTAGGTAAAACAAAGTAGTATCAAGTAATCACAATTAACGCTTATAACTTTGTTTTACTTCAACAAATGCCTAAATAATACAAATATTTCTAATAAAGAAGTTTTTTTGATTGTAACACTAATATGTTACATTTTATACCTATAATATCACTGGAAAACAAAAAAATAAATGTCTTTTACAATATAGCAAAACAATTTGGAAAATTTTCATATACATATAAAAATGAAGAAAGCTAAATAATACATTATAACATCACCGCATTAAAAATAAAATATTCTCATATATATATAATATGTACTATCAATATTCAAAAGGCTTAAACTTATTATATAAACAGGAAACAATCGTTTATCTTTATTTCAGTAAAAGGTACTATTAAATTGGCCGCTATAAAATTTGGTCACGATTCGATCATCATTAATTATAATTTTTCTATCATTTTTTAAATAGAATGTTATTTCCTTATAAACAAGATCAATATAATAAATCGATAATAACCTATATCTAAAAAGCACAACAATACTATCACATAATTAAATTGTTTAGTATCAACATATATACGGTGGAGTAGATTTACATAGACTCGCCGCCAAGAAGATCAGTAGGTAAGAAGGAGGCAAGGGAAGAAGGAGTAGCTCTTTGTTCCAATTGCGAATCCCACAACGAAAATCCCCAAGTGTCTGAAGTGGTGGGACCTCCCGCACCTTTACTGCCAGTCCCACGCCATTGACCACTACCCGCTCCTTGTCCCAAATGTTGGAGTATCATATTGACATCTGCTTCACCTGGGGATTCGGCAAATATTGTTGTGTTTCCTAATACACAATTATTTAAAGCACTTTGGGCCTGAAATTTAAAAAAAAACACAATTTCACTTCAATTTGTTTAAAACAAGGTGAATGGTTCACAGAATACAAATTACCTTGCTGGCTTCATCTCTGGATGAGTATTTAGACAAAGCTATGCCTTGATTAAGATAGAGATGAAAACTTTGCAGTGGTCCATGCTGCATGCAAAGCGTCTTCAAAGTAGAACCATCAATCTATAATTAAATTTAAAAAAAATAGATAATAGAATTAATAGCAAAAAAATTATAATAAGAACAAAATCAATTAAACCTGTGCAGTGAGATTTTTCAAAAGCAACCATGTGGATTGTTGCCAGTTGGGTTGCTGAGAGTACGAGGCGGGACGTTGTGGTTGAGAAGCACCACCTCCCCATGATGACGAAGGTTTAGTGGTCGACGCTGCTGGAAGCTGTCCGCGAGACTTTGTCATTGAAGGGCCGGAACCCCACAAATCAGACGCACCAGTTGTCGGAGTATCTCCCCAAGGTTTCGAACACGATCCCTTGGCAATATTAAACGAATTAGACGTCGATGACGACGGAGTTGATTGAGGATAACTCCATGTACTGGACGACAAAGATCTTTCAGAAGGTGTGGTAGGAGATGCTTTTCCTTGATTTCCAGAACCAAATATATCTGAATCTTTGATAGCTGGAAGCGATAACGGAGAGCGAACCACAGAACCTGGGGTTATAGCTGGATCATCTTCAATGCTTTTCATCTGGTTACCCTACGAACGAGGGAGTATATAAAACACAATGTTTTCGATAGCTAATAATTTACTAAACATTAAACAGTCACAGAACTATTTAAATGTACAATTTATAAAAACAATTCAGACCTTCCATGGCTTTCCAGGTTCAAATTCTGCGACAAGATCAGTGTATGTAGAAGCCTGAGGAGGTTGAGTGGATGGCCAAGGTTCTTTACCATCAGGTAAATCAGTATTTTCACTTGAAGGCCAACCATCGCTCACAGTACGACCAGCAGACCAAGTGTTGCTACAAATTTAATTTAATGTAAAAAATAAACAGCTTATGACTAAAACGAAATTTTGAGCTTTTTGCAAAAAAAAAAAATAAATACCTGTCAGATTGCAATGGCAGTGGATTTAGCTGAGGACTAGTTGTAGGTTTCGTTGTAGTTCCAGGAGCTCTGCTAAATTCAGAGCCTTCCTCCTTATCTAAAGAAGGAAGCTTCCATTGATTCAAACGAGACTGTTGACCGCCACTACTGGAGTAAGTCTAGAATATTTTTAAACAAAATAAGTCAATGTTTCAAAACGGTAAACATCAAAATTACATATATCAAGCAAATACTTACAGAGGGGGCATCCTTACTAAGCGTCAAGTCGTTGAAATTATTTTGGAGTTGAGTTAATGACTCATGAGGCTTATTGAAAAAATCTCCACCGGCTGTAGCTGAAGATGAGCCTGTGTTGTTTTGTTGTTTCACATAAATAGCTTGTTGTGCAGCTATTTGATTCTGAAAATGATATACAAAAAAACTGGTGATAACATAGTCGAGAAAAGCAAACATAAATATATCAACTACTTAAAAAATTCATAAAGGTGCGTGACATCACATAAACTCAGGAGTTGGATCCAAATTATAATCATTAAGTTCAAATGAAAAAATATTCAAATTTATCTTCCAAACAGTTAATTACCTGTAAATTTGTTATTTGTTGCTTAGCTTTCGTTATTTGCACAGTGAGTTGCATTCCAACATTGTTCCCCTTGCTATTCAAAGAACCGTGCATCAAATTATGCTGAACAGCAAGCTGTTGTAGAGCTTTAATCTAAAAAGTAATAAATACACTTTAATACAAATGCGATCCTTATTTGACACAATTAGATATCTTAATTAACACAAACCTGTTGCAAGAGTTGGTTAAGTAACACCAGAGTTTGTGGTGCTAAAGGCTGATTCAAAATTTGATGATTTAAGTAACCAGCAGAAACAGCCATTTGAATTTGTTGCACTAATGTTCGCAGTTGAGCAGTGCTGGGTTGGTTGCTCGCACCAGATTGACTAAAATTACAAAACATAAATGAAAAATACTCCAGAAAAATAAAAAACAAAAAAAGAATTTATCAATAATTACTTGTTTTGTTGGTTAAAAGCTGGTGGTTGCTGTGATGCAGGCTGTCCGAGAATCTTTTGAACAACAGCAGGTGACATGTTGCCAATCGATGCTAAGCCTTGACCTGGTGGTGGGAAAGGAACACTAGGTGGTTGTTGTGGTGGAAAAGATGGATGTTGTGGGCGAGGAGGAGCAGAATATTGCTGTTGGTGATCATAATGAGGACCAACCGGATGCTCTTCATGACGCCGCCATGTATCGATTCCACCGCTGCCTCTATTTTGACTGAGTAATTCTGCAGCCTCTTCAAAATTCATATCTCTGCTGCGCAATGCAAGCTCCACATCATCCTTCTTATACCCCATATCAACCAATGCTCTAAATTGTTTGCTATTCCAAATCATATCTTTAGGAATAAGTTTTGCAGATGCCGAAACAGCTTGAGGTTTAGGTCCCCCCCTCCAATCACCGATATCAGCATCCCAGGAACCTCCGGGTGCACCCATAGGCTTTGTTTTAGATCCCATCCAAGCGGCTTGATTCATGGGACCTTCGTTCCAAGAATTAGCAGACTCCTTCTCCCAATTGGTGGGATGACTCAAGCTATCTTCCCATGAACCGTTTCGGTGTGGATGTCCCCACATGCCATCAGGTTTTATTTGGTTTGGAGCTACACCTGGCATACGATTAGGAGGCATAACAGGTGGGCATTGCATAGCTCCGCGTCCCATACCACCAGGCATATCTTTCCATGGTCCAACACCAGTGCGTTGTTGGCCCCACAATGAAGTACCATCATCAAAGTTAGGCATATTTCTACGAGCTGCAGGAGGAGAAGGTTCTTCCCATCCAGAGACAGCTTTCGGTATAGGCATATCTTTCGGTCCTTGAGCGCCCCATTGATTGACACCATTTCCCACATTAGTCGGCATCATTTTATTTGGCGGAGCTTGCATATGCGGCATATGATGCTGGCCCCACATGTCACCAGAACCGTTGAGACGACCAGATATTCCATGAGGATCTCCACGTATATCACCTCTACCATCAATCCCCATGATAACTCTCATGTCACGAGGATCTGGAGCAGGTGGACGTAAATCTCGAGCGTGCATTTCTGGTCTATGTATATCAGAACGGTGTGGTTCTCCCCATCCACCCCAATCATCCTTTTTACCTCCAGCAGTCCATGGTGGTGGTTGCTGTTGTGGAGGTCCTCCCCATGGTGGTGGACCTGTCGGTGGACCAGTCCATACATTACTTGATTCTGGAGTATCATCATCTTCACCCCATGTACCACCTATATTACTAGTAGGTGTATGACCCCATGGAGTCTTAACTACGGGTTGTGGAGGAGGCTGTCCTCCATTACGTAAATTCGCTTCCCACAAATCAGTACCTGGAAAAATCGATAAATTAGTTGAATTTGTAAAAAAAAAAAATGAAAACAAGAAAATAAATAAGAAACTAACCATTATTTATATTTGGCTTCCAGACAGGTGGACCTCCTTGTTGATCAATTTTTACACCAGGCTCAGGAGAGGTTGGAACATCCCAAGTAGTATCTTGATTAACATGTTGCTAAAAAAAAAAGGTATAATATATCAATGACTTCTAGTATCACAAACTTAATAAATAACTAATAAATTATTTATAAAGAAATTAGTCGTTTCAAAAAATAAAAATGTAACTTACTCCTCCCCAACCATCTTGACTGAAGAGAGCTTCGCGCATAGTGTTCAATTGTTCCAGTTGTGCTTTAGCTGTCGCAGTCGGAGCAGAAGTACCAGTAGAAGTTCCAGTACTGTTAGCTGGAATCACAGTGCCAGGTGCAGTAGACGCACTCGGAGAATTGCTTCCTCCGCTACTGGCTGAAAATAAAATATATAATTAAAAATCACAAAATTCATAATAGATTGAAAACACAGTGAAAACGTTCAACACGAAACTGAAATATTTTTTCGTGTTAAAAGAATTTCATGTTATACAACATAGTATACGTACATAATGTTTTGTCAGGACCACAATATTATTTCTTGTTGACCGATTTTTCACATTAAGCGTTTTCGTGTTAAACAATTTTCACTGTATCCAACATCATTTACGACAATGTAAACAAATTAAAAATAATGATTAAATTTACCTGACACAGGTGGTATAATAACTTGAGAAGAATTATTGGATTGCGAGGATGCAGGCATATTTGAATTAGGTCCAGTATTGGTCCAATTTCCACTGGGGCCAGTAGGCGGAGCAACTGAATTATTTGCGTTACCTCCGGAAGTCACGTTATTCACTTTATTAGAATTACCTATGAAGTTTAATAAATAAATTATTATAAAAATGACTGAAAGCCATACGTGAAAATAATAATAAAAAAAAATTACCATCAGGTTGAGATCCAGGAGGACGCTGGTTAGTATTAGCCCACTGCTGCTGGATATTATTTCCAGAACCACTTTGATTTCCACTGCTAGCGTTTCCACTCCAATTATTTGCACCACCTAAATTAATGAAAAAAAAAAATGAAATCTTGATTTACTTCAAATTACAACTCGCAAAACGTGAAATTTAGACTAACCATTATTAGTGTTGGTATTCGGTGGACTTCCCCAACCACTAGCAGCATTCAACGAACTTTCCCCACCCCCAACCAAGCGCAAAATCTTGGGAGTGTTCCATCTGCCGAACTTCCTGGTTTTCTCATAACCCAAAAGACGAGATATCTTTGCGGGCGCTTCCTCGCAAAGTCTCAACAATGATTTGAACGTCAGTTCTCCGTTTTTAAATTTCATTAAAGGTACTTTTCCATTTGAATCATCTTCGATGTCGATTGGCAAATGATTATCACATGCGATTATCTTTTCCTCCTTCACCTTATTGTCAGTTTGGAAATCAGTGAGACTCTTGTAAATCATATTGCTATTTTTATTCTCGTTCATCGGAAAGTCTTCTACTCCCCCTTCAGCGGTTTCAGACAACCGGCTCGTCGTGTTTTTGTTTGTATTTTGACAAATACTTTTCTTTGATACTGAATCAGACTCAATAAACACAGAGTGGATTGATATAATACGAGTTTTGTCAATAAAAGCGTAATCAGACTTGTTCATCGAGAGCGGATACACTGCCACTCTTCTATACATTAAGTTTGGATTAAAGCTATGCGAGTGCGGGTGTCCGTACACGATACCCTGGACAGTTATGGCATTTTTTATTACAGGAATGCTGTCGTCTGGCATACGGCCAAAAATTTGGTTAATCAGGATACATTTTATAATTAAATTTGAATCACAAACATTATCTACAGTTTTCTTATAACACCGACTTTTATTTTCCAGAATTTGTGGAAAAGCACCAAGATTCTTTGTGTCGATAATCACTTCAATGACTTTATATTTACGTTGCTTTAATTCGCTAACATTAGCATTAACATTCGAATAATTATTTTTAATAAATTGTGGAACACATAATATTAAAGAGATATCATATATCAGATATTTTTCATTAACAATACCCTTATTCTCGAAGTAATTAATATTATCTAAAACTAGTCTAATTTTCACAGATTGCATATTGTTTTTATTATCAAGTATCTTAGAGTTAATTGAGTAGTTAGCGGTGTTATCAGTACGGTGAAGTGCGATCCCAAAAATTGCCAGATTAAGGTGATAAGGAGTGGGAGTCGTGGGAAGATGTGTATTGCTGGAAGCGCTCGTGGTGGGGTGCGCCACGCGGCTCGGCCTCAAGTCCCAGACCTGTCGACGTTCAAACGTTAATACAACTCTCTGCGGAACGTGTCAACGAAAGAAATTCAAAAGAACTTTACCTGTAAGGACGGAGATTGGCCTTGCTTGCGACTATTTGGGCTGGATATCACAGATAAATCAGGCCGATCGGCCTTAGGACCTGTCATCCGACGAACTGCAGTGAAGGGGCCAACCCACCCTGCGACACGCAAATCGCCAGAGATCCAATCTATATTAACGCGTTCCGAGTCGACGAGGAACGAAGATGACGAAGGATCAAAATCCATGGCAATCAATTTCAGTTGTTGCCCGTTAGCATCTACAAAACACAAATCGGTTTCGAGAGTTTTCCACACAAAACAAACGAAATTTTCTCGAGCGATCTTTAACTCATACCTATATTGCATTGTACTGAAGGTAATGAATCGGGAGATTCCATTTCGTGTATGGCATCTGGCCAACGAAGAACGTTCTGCAACAAACAAACAACACCACGATAAATAACACGAGTCAAACGAACGGCTCCGCTTTCGAAAGCGACGCCCCTGCGGGTAGCGCGAAAACCGACACACTTCGCACTACCTCATACTGACACTTTCGACCGCAAACGGGACGACGAGTAAACAGTGGGTCGTGTGCGAGAAATGCGACACCCGCACGAGACATGTGACGCGCGCGCGCCGTCTCGCTATTGCATAAGCGGACACTATTACGGGGGGTGGGGTGTCGGTAGTGGGCGCGGCCCGCGCCGACACCAACGCGTTCAAATTCGAAAACTCCGCGCTTCTGCCGTGTTGTCGCACGAATCGGAAAATAATCGTTGAAATGAGAATACGAACTGTCAATAATATTTATGTGGACAGTGGTGTAAGCGGGCATTAGTTGCGAGCGGAGGCCGCGTGTCGGCGCATGCGCACGCGTATCGAACGAACGTCGGCGCGTGTCGTGTCCACTTTCGCCGGCGCCATTTTGCGCGAGACGGGGTACGCCGAGCGGCGGGTGGCGCGGCGCATGCGCACGCGAGCCCGGCCGAAGCGGACACCTTTCCGATCGATCGGCCGACCGACTAACTGCGCGCCGTCTTGCGCGGGTCACGGCCGCCGCTCGCGGCTGGAGCGGGTGTACGCCGCCGGGACGCGGCTCGCTCTTCGCACCTGCGGTCGCTCCCGGGGCGGCCGAGCGAGCGCTCCCCGCTCGGCGAACGGTACCCGAAGAACGGGACGCACCGTTGCCGTCGCCCTCTGGCGGGCCGTACGTGTGTGTGCAATGTGTGTACGCGCGCCGCGGGGAGACGATTTCTTTTATCCGCCGTCGTCGTCGGAGCCAATTTCCACTAATAATAGAATACCGCGCCGGCCGCTGGACAAATTCTCGGCTATCGCTCGGATTTTTCCGACGATCCGTCGAAAGTCGAGCGCGGCCCGAGAAAAATAAGTTCGCGCGGTCGACGGCTCCTAATCGCTCGGATGTCGGCCATTACGTAGCGACGGAGAAAACAAAATCGGACCTGCGGGCGTATGAAAAAAATACACGTTCGGGCGGACGGCTCTATAA
The DNA here is from genome assembly GCA_028571205.2 of Hydropsyche betteni. Taxonomy (NCBI): domain Eukaryota; kingdom Metazoa; phylum Arthropoda; class Insecta; order Trichoptera; family Hydropsychidae; genus Hydropsyche; species Hydropsyche betteni. The sequence goes on from JAOXNN020000013.1 coordinate 246,621, forward strand.
AAAGAAAAGAGAACATCGGAAAACGCGGCAGGGTTTTCGAAAGAAAACGTTTGAGAACCGCTGCGCGTCGATTAGTAGAACGAATGGAAAGGAATTTTAGTAACTCTACAACTCATTAAAAGGTCCCCCGCTAATTGCAATTACGTATGTAAACAGTACGCGGCTGTGACCGACAAAGGGTTAAATAGGTTCACTTAACGCGGGCGTCTTTCCAGAGTCAATTAGTCTCGATATCGTGGCCTACAAACGACTCGTTACACGTGTACACCTCAAGTCTGAAAATTTTAAGACAAACCTTTCCAAAGTCCCGTCGCGGTCCCGACGACGAATTTCGAAATTCGCTACGAAGAATCAAAGGTACGCGAAACAATGAAACGCGCTCGTTTTGTCTTCTGGCTTCAAAACGAACGGTTTCTCCGAGCTAGGCGAAACGAAAAAAAAAATGCTTGTAATTAGAGCGTTTCTTTGCTCGAACGTTACGCACGAAACGGACGAAGAAACCGTACTTTTCCGCCGCTTAATACGCTTTTATCAAATCGCGACACAAACTCGACAGATAAACCCGAATTGATAAAATCAAAACAGATATACAAAAAAAAATAACGAAATCGGTTCAGATGTGGCATCGTTGGAATTATTAGAGAGTAGTGCGCGAAAACCGCAACCTCACAAACAAAAGCCACTACCAACACACCCGAACCGCAAACGGAAAAGGTGGAAGATAAGAAATCTAATTAGCGATAAACTAAAATTATAAAAACGAAACCGCAAAAATCAAGATATTAACGGACATACATATTTACAAAACAAAACGCATTCCACGCACACACGTCCGAAAAAAAAAACCACGCTTCTTCGCGCTGGAATAAGAAAAAAAAAATGATAACGCCTTATCGACACGATTAAAAAAAACACATATTTGTGCACATCGGTGAAATAAAAAAAAAGAAGAGAGAGAAACACAAAATAACACACGTACACTATCTCAGACAATATCGTAAACAAATATTTAATTACGTCAAATACAGATAATTTCGGCCGCCGCCGCCGCCGGTAGCGGCCACGGCTGCCAACGTAGCGACGCGCGCGGCGACGCGGCCGCCGGAATTTCGGCCATTGCAAAATCGGCGATCGATTATGCAAAATCGCGCGGACGCGAGGGAAAAAAATTACGAAAAAGCGCGCGCGCGGCGACGGACAACAACAACAATGAAGTAATGGAGGCGTAACGCGCTCGGCGGGCACCTGTGGCGGGCCGGGGCCGTTGCATAACGCGGCCGACCAAAACATGTGCCCTATTCGGCCAAATAAATTATTTACACGCGACGTACGCATTTGCTCGGCGGACCGTACGGTCGCTTCGGCGCGGTGTTGCCAGTGGCGTGTTCTTTTTTTTTTTAATTTTATTTATATGTGTGCACGCGTCGAAGTGGCGCATCGGCGGTGCCGAGTTGTTTTGTAAATGATTCGGATCCGGGTGCAAATTAACATATCTGATTTTTGTTTTCGTGCGTTTGTCGCGCGTTTTAAATTTGTTTGTTTTAAACTTTGGACGAAAAGTGAGAATAATGATTAATACAAACAGTAAAACGTTTGCCGAATTAAGAATACCGATGAAAATTAAAAAGTTGAGCAAATGCCCGATAGCGTCATGTATTGATGATATGGCGGCAAGATTTTTGCCCAAACGACACACACGATCCAATCGATGCTTTATTTTTATTTCAACTAACTAATCTTACTATTTTGAAAATTTTCGCGGATTGAGTGTTGTGTCATTTAGGGAAACGTCTAGAAATTTGACAACGTACATTTGAGAAATGAACCGGGAGAGTACAGTAGTCCCCCCATAGTCATTTTTTTCAAATGCCTTTTAAAAAAAACTATAAACTCATAAAAATATCAAAAAAATGAAAAACGAAAATGTTTCATTTATTGATTTCCTAAATGGGCCCTGTAACGTCGAACTTATCTTGAAGTTATAGGGGGGGGATTACTGTATTTTGAAACTTTTCACCGATTGATGTCGTTCGGGTAAACGTCTGGGAATCCGACAGCGTACATTTGAGAAACGAATCGGGCGAGTACATGTTTTCGAATACCGTAACGTGAATCGAAATCCATTCGTGGCCGACCGAACGGACGATGGATCTGCGACGAATCGATCACAGCTGTTGTCGTCCGTGGGTCGTGGAAAAATCCGTTCGAAAATAAATAGTAATCCGATCGTCAGCTGATGTTTAGTACGAAACGTCCGAGACCGCGGTTCGCACGGTTGTGGCCGCTTTCAAAAGTTTCGAGTCGCGAACTCGACGTTTCTAATTGTAAAACAAATATTTCGTGTTCGTAGGGAGATAGGGCGTCCAAAGTGTTTGTTTGCATTTCGGAGACCAAAGTTTCGTGGATTTCACACACGATCCGAGCCGAATCCACCGTTCGTAATCTAACCGAAGATTAGCGCGTTATCGAAGTCGATAGGGAGCGCGTTTCGCACGCCAGAATTTATTGTCAAAATTGCAACACGGGTACGACAATTTCGCGCGAATGGCCGAAACGTTGTCCACAAAAAAAAAAAAAATCATATTTATGTCACGGTTTATTATTAGGAATGCATCTCGGAACGAGCTCCCGCGCCTACGACCGTTTTTTCGACGAAAATTCGTACGACAACCGCCAAAGGTCAAAGATGGCCAACCTCGACGTGGCCGCCGGGGGCCCCGGGGGGGGGGAGGGCGCGGGGGGCCGGGGAAACGTCAATCGGGAGCGGAAGTCGAGCGAACGGTACACCGAGAGGTGTCGTGCGCCGGCGCAGTCCGAACTGCGCGCCGACCTTTCGCGAAGCGTCCCTCCGCCCCGCGGGGCGCGGGCCCCCGAATACTCGGGGGGCGGAGGCGTCGTATCGGATTACGAAAGGGGGGGGAGGCGTGGAACGTAAATAATATTGACGACGGGAGGCGAGGGGGAGCGGGACGCGGACGCCCACACGCGCTCCGCCATGTTGTGCGTAGTACCTGGTAGCGGTGCGCCTGGGGGACGGCGCCGGCGGACCGTTCCTCGGGGGCGCAGGGGCTGCGGTCGTTCTCGCGAGTCGACGCAGGCAGGCGGCAGCGGGGGGGCGGGCAGCGGGCGGCGGTCGGCGAGCGGCGGCGCCGCGCGTCTCGTTCCGCTCCGCACGTCCGCACGTCCGCACAGCGCGACACCCACACGCGCCTACGCCGTGCGCCACTCGACCCCGTGGCACGACGATTGGTCCGATGACAATTCGTCCAACGACAACTCGTCCAAGACAATTCGTCCAAGCGACAATT
>JAOXNN020000013.1:258712-317772 GCA_028571205.2 Hydropsyche betteni
CGCACTAGCGCGGGACCGGTCCCAGAACATCGGCTCAAATTTACGCACTAGCGCGGGACCGGTCCTTATAGTGTTAAGTAGAAACTAGAAATAATTTTTGAAAAGTTTCGGAACGATCATTTTTAGAATTTTTTTTTTGTTCTAATTATTTTTTTTTGTTTTCGAGTTTATATCCATTTATATAATAAAAATATAATTTGTGAATTCTAACGATATGAAAATATTATATATGTTCAAATACGGAAAAACTTAAACTAGATAATTTTTTTAGTCATCTTCAATTTCTATATCATTGTTTTTTTTTTATTGATCTTTTAAAAACACTACGATAACAATCGTTTAAAAAAACAGTTAATACAAAATGATTCATCGCGAAACAATTATCAAAAACGTCAATTAAGAAGCGACAATTGAGGGGCTCGGCAGTAAATAGTGCTAAGCGACATTTGCCACCTTTGGAGATATCAAGAAAAACAGTTTTCATACATTTAGATGCAAATGAAACTAGGAGTAACCCGACACAGTACTGTCATTTTTTGATAGAATGTGGAATCATTTATTAATTTCTGTAGTAAAAGTATTAATTTTTGTAGTAAATAAAAAAAAGCTAATATTTAATAATTTTAGCGCTTAACACTATTTACTGCCCCTCAATTCGCAATCCAACCAAGGGATAAACTCGGCTACGTGCCGATGCAAAACGGTGCAAAAGCGCACCTGCACCCCACTCCCAACCGAAAACCCAACGTTTCCCATCAAAGAACTCGCTCGTTTTCAGTCTTGCCGAACGCGACGCGGAAGCCGGTTCTCCACCGACACCATACACCTGTCGCCCTTCACCACCATAACATCGTGCACCATTGTTGTCTCTTCGCGTTCGATCGCCGATCGAAGACGTGGGAATCGCGTGTCGTCGGCGCTTTCTACGAAATGATTCCATGTTATTTAGAAAAGTTGAGTGCGTGAGTGCATTTTCTGTGTCTCGATTGTCGGCCGACGATGTAGGCTTTCGAAGACGTCGTCAGGACGGTCGAAGTGAAAGGACCGGCGAATGGTAATTACTACGTGCAACGCACTGATTTATTTATGTATGTATTTTTTCGGACTCGTTTTCGATCGGTGGATTTCGCTTAGGTTGATTGAACTTGGGTGCTTCGGTTCGGGATGTTGGATTAGGCGGGTTTGTGAGCGAATGTCGAGTTTCGGTCGTTCAGTGTGATTCGGAATCCGATACGGATATGTTTTGTTTTTTGTGATTGGTGTTGATTCGTTTTGTTAGTCTGAAGTGTTTCGTGTGGAAAATTTTCTTTTCGTTTAATATGTTGAATGTTTTATTGAATTGAATTTTCATACAAAATAATAATTTCGATGAGATTTAAATGGTGTTTTATAATTTAAATCTTTTCATTTTGATATGTCCTGATTGTAGCTATAAACAAATGTCAAGTGTTGTCAAACGAGTTTTAAAACTCTAGCGAAACGCGCTTTTTCACGCTAGATAAATTTCAATGATAGTATTTACGAAATTTAAGTAAAAATTATGAATATTGCGTATTTTTTTTTTAAATAAATATGATTGATTCACGTGTTACTTAATAGGAAAAAAAAATCATTTTGCTTATCAAGAATGTAAAATAAATTAATAATATATATGTGTCATCATGTACATATATTATAATCGAAATGAAAAATTCCAATATTTCTGGAAAAAAAAAATTATATTAGTTTATATAATAGTGATAACTATTTAATTTTAGCGATTTGTGAGATAATCGTAAGCGAACTAGATCCGTTTAAAAACGAGTATATCTAGCAACTTTCAAAATAAATCTTTGAGGAAAAACTAAGGTCATTCTTATCCGCTGATATAGGAAAATACGTAAATTTAATTGCCGTTTTCTTTTTATTGGACAAAACAGTGACGAATCCGTTTGAGTCACTCGTTAAATGTATATCATTCGTTAGATTATTTTGATATTAAAAAGTGAATACCAAAAAGGTTCATCCTGACACATGTTCGTTGATTACTGATTCATTCGATTGTCATTTGTGCACGTATAAATGAATCATTTCCATATCCAGAATCAATTGATACGTTCATTGAATCATTGTAATTATTAAATAATCTTCTTTCTATTTCAGGGACTTGTCTTTTGTTCCGTCACTAATGTCGACGCTTAACATTGAGATGTGATGTCCTCTTCAAGACCAGATCAAGTCAACAGGGTGAAGATCATCACCAGCAAGTTCGAAGGGTTGAACGGACAAAATGGAAGTCAAAGTAGTACCGGGAAGGATTCCCATTTGCAAAAAACTACCGTTAGTCGACTGAAGAGTGATTCATGCCTCGACAGTTATTCATATAAAAATAGAGTGTTGAACAGTAATAGTAGTGCTAAAGAAAATTTCGGACCTTCGTGCAATTTCGGTAATCGTAAAAGATTAAAAGATGTGACTGGTAATGAAGTGTTGAAGCCGCCCGAGGAGAAAATCCATTCGAAAGTTGGTGTGTCTAATTTTAAAGAGACGATTGACACTGAAGTGTCATGTTCCAATTTGAAAATTCTTTCGCGCCAGAATAGCGATCCTGTGAAAAAATTGCAAAGGAAGCCGGCTTTCAGATGCGATAGAAGCGAGAAAATTCGTGAATCTCGAAGAAGTAGTTCCGATCTAAGTCCAGAATTGGGCAGACAATCTGAAAAGAGTAATGGTAGGGAAAAGCTGAAAAAATTAGGCAGTATGATCGAAGAACGATTGAAAGAAGACGATTTGACCTTTTCTGCTGCTCCAGCAAATAAAAAAGACTCGAATAATTTTAAACCTATCGTAGATAATAAACATACTGATTCAAATATAACCAATGGAAATGATATCCTTAATAAGGCTGATTTGTTTGAAAATAGCCTGTTTGGATATAATTCAGACGAGATGAAGCTAAACGATAATATTCCCCAGCACATATTAGATATGTATGCCAAAGTTTTGAAGCCGAAATCGAGAAATGGTTTGTCCGGAAAAAGCGACATGATTATTAAAGGAGATGCTGTGTTTTCTGATAGCGGTGTCAGTTCAGAAAGTGAAAATTTGATTTCGGACGATTTGGAAGAAGCTAAACCTACTAAACGTAACGTATTTCAAAAATTAGTACAAAGTAATGAAATAGATGAAAGCAACGAAAACGTGTGTACCAACGAAGCTAAATTAGAAATAGAACCTTTTATTGCAACGAATGGAAATAATTTATTAAGCGATTCGATCTCAATAGATGAAGAAACCTTCATGAATAGTAAAGGTGCTTTAATATCTGGAGATATTTCAGTAGATACTTTGAAAAAAGTTTTAAAAGAGCCGTTACCTCTCGGACCACCTCCTAAGAAACCCCCTAGGATTTTCGCATCTGATCCTCCCAATCCAAATTCTCCTAAGAAGTCTCCCAGCAAAGCCGGAAAACTAATCAACGATTCAAAATTCAAATTGAAAAACTTCGGCAGCAACAAAAATAAACCACACCGCAGCAAAGAAGAATCGAAAATCATGTTAGACAAAATCGAAAATGCTCTGAACAAACATAAGAGCACTGGAAAAATTTTGTCTCCTCGGCTCGGATCTAAGTTTCTCCAACAAGAAAACTTCACTCCGGAAAATCGCATTCAGCCAACCGAAGATTCGATCAGCACCGCCAGCACGCAACCGTCCACCGTTCGATTGCGAAAATCGTCCAAGAAAAACTCGAGCTCTGAAGAGAGCAAACCCAAAGAAGTCCATTACATGTGCACGGAAATACTGGATCTCCCGTTCCTAGACAAACATTCCAACATGAACACGAGCGACGGCAGTATAACTTCTTCCGAAGAAATTCAAGCTGCCGGCTATCTGACCAAATGCTTCAACTCCTTAAACTGTGCGAACATCTCCGGCGATACGAATCGTTCCACAATCGTCTATTCAAAGTTCGGATCGGCTCCCAATTCGACGAACGCTTCTTTCGTGGACGTGTGCTGCTATTGCAATCTGAAAGATAAGAGCTGCGGCAGAGGCAATGGAAAGTCGGACAGCACTGTGAGGCTGTCGACCTTCTTCAACCCGAACAGAAGCTTGGATCGTGCCGAAAATAACAAATGCAAAAGGTGTGGCTTAAACGAGAGGAGAGGGGAAAAGTTTAAATGCCACCTGGATTGCAAGTGCGCGGACGACATGGGAAACTCTTCGTTCTTCGTGAGGGAAACTCAGTCAGCTAGTCCTTACGAGCTGGTCAAATACGGCACGCTGTTGAAAAGTAAATCTCAGGAGCACATTTATGATGAACCGGCCAATGTCATTAGCGAAAAACGATCTGAAGACATTTGTAGGGACGAATTTGAAAAACGATCTAGCTTCGTCAGATCGGCGACTCTATTCGAAGACGGATTCAAAAAGTTGAACAGGAGTTCTTTGGTGAACGTTTTCGAAACGCCCAGCGAAGATCAGTTTGTAAGAAACGATTTTAAATCGAAAACGATGGGAAGAATACCCTCCGAGTATAAAGAGTCCAAAGTCAAAGAAATCTCTAAAATGTTGGAATTCAACAAGAAAAGAACGGTTAGTGCCTCAGACAGATGTGATATTAGAATAAGCAACGATGAAAACGATCCGCAGAAGAATTCCAAAACGAAACCTCTTCATTATATGGTACGTATATTTTACTTAATCCTTATTCAAATAAACCTATCGATCAAATTCTTTCCGATACAAACTTCGTCTACTTTCCCAGCAAATATTGGATCAAGCGTCGTTTAAATTTGTATGCACACCGCGGCCATCGTTTGAACGCATAACGGTCACCTGCGATAAGTCGCGCCCATGGGAATGTTATATTTAATCACGAGAATAGATTTAATTATAATAAAACATAATACATTCGAACGACTTGGATTTTTTCCGCGCCATATTATATTGTAAGGTTGATATTTCCCACAGGTGTTGGATTGCGGCCGCTTGTCCGAGACCGTTATGCTTTGTGAACATCTCTGACACACTCGCGTCAAACTCTGTGTACGAAATTCGTTATAATATTAAGCCTATTATTCGAAACAGTATTGCTGTTAATTATTTGCGAGCGATTTCGTCGGATAACGCTTCCGTGTGCTTAGGGAAAAAAAAGCGCGCGAAATGTTACGCGGAGTGGATTTTGCGCGGAATTCGCGATTGTTCGAAAACGATAATTAACTGCGAATCGTTTCGGTTTCCTATGATTTTCTTATTGACGCATCGGTATTGTGTTCGTGGTCATCATGATCATCATGTGTGTGATCAAGAAGCGTGTCGAAAGCAACAGGAAACGAGCACCCCAAAATTCGATCCCTTCTTTGAGGTCGAATTAAGTCATGAAACGAATTCTTTATAAATATTCCACAATCTCAATTCGAATTGATTTAACTGTAGCGTGTCGGTAGTAACGGACATTGAAATTTGTTTGTGTAGTAGATTTTTTCAGCTGTTCGTATCGAATATCCTTAATTGTTGAACGTGTTTTGAAAGTCGACATATTTGTTTTACAGTGTTCGTACATATATGACACACCACAAACGGAAGAAGGTAATTCGGAGTTGAAAAACGGACACGATTGTAACGGGGATCGAAATAGTGAGAAATCCCACGTTCCCGAGGGATCAGGTTCGTTTTCGAAACGTCGGGAAGATCGATCTTCTCCCGGGAAAAAACCACCGTTTTACGAGAAGAAGGCCAAAGATGTACCTTCGACTTCTTCCACACAGAGACCTCAACGTTTGGATTTGGGCGCTTCGTCTAAATCTGGCCATCATGCGAGGATCCGAGGACTTGGACCTGCTACAGATGTCGACAAAAAAAATGTAAGTCGTAATTGGATTTATTTGAAATTTTTATTCGAATGTAAATCGTCGCCATTTGATATACCCGTGCGAAGTCAATTCCATAATAGGCAATTAGGATAATTATGTTTGTTTATCACAATAGATTTTGATGATATTGTACGAATTTCACTTGTTAGAATTATACATAATTTACTTTTTCTTTTTGCGGATTAGCGAGGCTCCATTGCGATTGTTTTACTTGATGGCGTTTGATGCAATTGTTCTCTTGCGGAACGTATAATTCGCGACATTCAAACATCATGAAAAATGAACGGATGTGTGTGTTGCGCACTTTCATATTCAATTTCGAAAAATTTTTGCTGATTTATTTCGAGCGGTTTAGAAACGATTGTAAAGCGTCGTTTCTTTGTACTGACGAATCGATGCTTCATTGTTGGTTCTTATTGTTGGTTTTTTATAATCGGTGTTGATCATTTGTGGTTGCTGTGGAAATATTTGGAATATATGTTTTATTATTTTTGTTGAACCGATAAATCGTGGTAATGTCAATATGAACTTGGAATATTTGTTATTATTATTGTATTTTTAATGAATGTAACTTATTTATTTTTATCAAATATTGAATTTTATACAAATATTTGTATTTGAATTTTAAATTTGTCTTCTTGTTGGTTATCAATATCAGCATATAAAACGTCAGAATGAAAGACAAAAATCCTTTCTGAAATTTATTAAAAATTTAGTCATATTTTAATATCATATGTGATAAAGGGGAAGATAACTCTGAATCAATTCGAATACTGGAAACCATTATTTGATAATAGTATGTGCATCAATGTATAGACTTTACCACTCGTTGCTTAAAATTTATGATAACCGATGTATTTAACAAGGTTACAACTGATGACATTCTTAAATATTATATAAACAGATTCGATATGATAATTCATGATCTCTCCAATTTCGATTTAATTTCCCAGAAACATTTCGCAACACTCCATTGAAAATTTTTAAATATTCATATTGAAAAAAACTCAAATGACGTATTTTGATTTTAAATATTCCATTTTTTCAATCTCGAAAATACCATGACTGATAAAATTATCCGATCGCACAATTCAACTTTCAACCAGGTGATTCCCAGCATTAGTAATCACCGCTCACGCACGATCCGAATTGACCTCTAAAATACGATCCAATTATATAATAAAAATTCGAAATCGAACCGAAAAACCCGATAAGAAACGCGAAATTTCCAGGCACAAACAGGTTTCCAAAATGGAAACATTGGAAACACGCAGTGCACCCACTTCGTTCAGTTAATCCTTGAAGGTTTGCGAGACGCCACGCGTTGTCGATTCGTTTCTTGACGTGTTGTTAATATTCAAACACTATTTGCATTGTTGTGGCAAATATTTCCTGTCCCCGTGGATTTGGACTTTCCCGACTCCTTATTGAGAAATATATGTTCGCTTAGAAGAAGGTAAAACTTTGCTAAATTGATCAGTGGCTTCGAAAATGGCGAAGCGTCGCGACGTGAAGAGTGAGGTAAATTATGCATTTGATTGGTTTTTTTTTAATTGTATAATTAGATCGTAAGATGTTGTGCAAAACTTGTTTATTATCGTCGAAGATCTCGCAAGTATATATGTAAAAGTGTTCATTTATAAATCAGTATTTAGTCTATTCTTTGATTATTAACAACATAATCGTATTTGTGGTTTCTGTTCGTTTTGAAACCGCAAGTAGCCACTAGCAAGAATTGTTAATTTGTTCTAATCGAATGTTGCCTGTTGAACGTTTTATCAGATAATGATGTCACTGGAAAAACGGTAAATTTTAAACAACGACCTTTTAGCCGACGCACTGTACATAGTTTTTTTTTTAATTTCTCCCAAATCATAGGTTTTCAACTTTTGTTTAACTGTGGCCACTTTTTATATTCAAAATTTATTTTCGGCCGTGTAAAAATGGGAACGCATCGGCTAGGTATCGTTAGTATATATTTTTTAAATGTTCGAGTTATGTATAATATTGGTCGATTTTGCCATAAGCGCCACCGTAAAGTATTTTATTTTATCTGACATCTGTCGACTTCGGCGTAAACATTCGTTTTGAAACTACAAAATCGCTGCAGTTTTTTTATTAGTTAAAATTTTATTTATAGATATAATGACGCGAAGTGTTGTATTAAAAAAAATAATTCGGTGTAATTTCATTTGGGAACGTCGCGAGAAAATTGCGTCTAAGCTACAATTTTCTGCTCACTTAAATACAGAAAATATAAAAAAAAGCCGTACCGAAAAATTTCATACTCGAATAGAGACACGAGTTTCGGACAATCAGTACAAAATAATGATTAATGTTATCACAATTTGCCGCGGAGAAAATTGTAAAACATACGCATCGTACAAATTATTATAACGGTCAAGTTTTCCTTATACGTACATTTCAATGGAATAATGGCGCCACACATCATGTTATTTTCGCAAGCATTCAACCGTTTATCGACAGTTTATATTTCAAAATAAACTTTCAAGAAATGTGAATCAAATCCTTCGATTGACTTCTACTTCCGTCCGTGAAAATTCGCTACGTTTTCATTCAATTTTCGATTTGTGCCAATTTTTGAGAAAAACTTGGTGGTTTGATAATCTTTTAGAGGTCGATTTTTGCATGTCTGGGTTATATAACGCGATTGCTACCGAATCGATCAGAAGTTTTTTGCGTGTTATTTTTATACATCGAAATGTGTTTAATGTATTACACACATTCAATATTTATATCAGCTATAAGAGTACGAAGATCCACAAACTCGCATACTAATCCGGATTTATGGTCACGATATTCAAATCATGTATTGTGCATATGAATTGTATTTTTATTTATTTATTTTTAATTTAATTTGTAATATATTGTTTCGGGAATAAATAGATAGTGCACAGTGAAAAGTTTCCTGTATTTTTTCCCCCATTTTATCGGTTTTATTTGATCAAGTAAAATATATATTACTTTCGATTGATTCGATTGTTATCTGACAATGAATCCAAACAACAAGGACATAGTCTCGTATCTTTTCGTTATCTCTTCAGTTGATAATGTACTGAACATTGCGTCTTCATTGCATTTTCGTCTTGGTCGTCGTCGATAGTTTTTCTAACGAGAAGTAAGTGTAAAATTCACTTTTTGAGAACCACTGGAACCGTTCGGTTACGAATTCGTACGATTTTTTCAAAGCTAATGAAGGCCGCGGCGCACCCACCTTCAGCAGTAAAGATTTTCTTCAGTTTCGTATCGGACGTTCATTGTTTTTTCGTTTTTTCGTTCTGCATTTTGCATATTCACTGATTATGAGTTACGATGTGTGGGGGGGTCACAGTCACAGCATTGATAATTATATCGTTACGAATTACTCACATTTTTAACTTGTGATGTTTTACATCATGTCATCGTAAATGTTCGTATGTAATATTTATAACATGCCAATATCATAAAAAAAAATTGTAGTATTGATTCATTGAGTGTGTATTGAATGGGTTTATGAAATTTTTTTTAATAATGTTCATTTTTATTGCAGTTGGACCGTCTTATGACTGAAATATATGACACTGTGACAGCGGTGTGTATGATAGATTCTCCCACAAAAGATGGTAAAATATCTCCTAGTGATTTTCAAAAGAATTTCGAAAACCACGATGCATCCCAAAATTCTTTAAATTTCAATGACAAGGAAATGACAGAAGGTAAATAAATTATTTAAGAGTTCATACTAAAGTTTAGATTCTATATTTATTTATAATCTCGCCACATAATGTATTCAATCAAATACTTAAATTTTTTTAGCTTCTTTACAATTGACAAGGAGCCTCACTGAGAAACGAAAAAGATACGTCAGAAGAGTGTCGTCAAAAGTGGAACTGTACGCGCCGATATCTGCCAGAGGTATTAATAGAAGCAAAACATTGTCAATTAAAGAAACGGGAGAAATCAAACAAAAAGAAGATATCACACTGAGTCTGCCAACCAAATATGATTTCAAAAAACTCAAAGCAGTTTTTGAACAAAATAAGATTGCTAATGATTCCAGCAAAAGTCCCGAAATTCAAGTTAGTAACGAAGAACCGGTGATTATCAAATGTCATGGTAAATTATTCGATGCATGCGCAGTAATAGGAATGAATTTCTCAACTGGTCAAGCTTATGTGAAGAGTGTTTATCCTGATCATGTAAATCATGCATAAACCATTAGTAAATATTTTTTAAAGTTCAAGAAGATTAAATTAAAATAAATTTTCAGGCCACATTGCCTCCTCAAATTGAATCTCTTGTATTTCCTGAGTCTTCAGACTGTTATGATCCTAATGATACTAGCAGTCAGACGGCCCGAAGAATAAAACAAATCAAATGTGAATTATCCCCGGAAGATGCACAAATGTATTCATTAGTACTCACCAATGAACATGGAACTCGTTCTTATGGTTATTGTCGCCGTGTTGTTCCTGAAGGAGCACCTTTTTGTTTACCTTTGGCTTATTGTATCATAACTTCTTATAGAGTACCTGCGTTTTATAACAAGGTAATATTAAAATTTAAGTGCTATTATTTTAGCATTGTTTATTTGATTAATGTATGACTGTTAAGACTATGGGAATTCTCATTGTATTGTAGTGAACTATTTTTAATTAAATTCAAATTTGTTTTCAGATTTTGCGCGAAGTAGAAATTCATCATGGATCATCAGAGATTGTTGTGAAATCAATACTGAATCAACTTTATAATGAAGAGTTGCCTAAACCCGGTCAGCTTATATCAATAAAACAAATTAAGTCTCCAAGAAAATCATCTTCCATAGACAATTTCAAGAAAAATTCATTTTATCGTAGTTCTGTAAATCTCGGTGATGTTTTAAACAAATTTTCTTGTAATGATAACGTTAGTAATTTACAAAGAATGAATCAGTCAGAGAGCATGGAAAATATTTGCAGTACAAACAAGAGTTTAAGAAGAAAAAGTATAGATCTTTCATTACAGTTTTCGGATGTATTTCCTGGGGAAAATAGATTGTCAGTGATTCGATCGCTTGAGAAAATTTATGGTGAGGACTTAAAAGAATATCAAGATGTTCTGAAAAAGGACGGTGGACTCTATAGTGAACTGAAAAAAAGCACTCTTAATATTAATGAAAATTGTTTTGAAAGAGAATTTGGGAGTAGGAAAAACTTGGAACAATCGTCTAATTTACAGGTTAATGAAGACAAATTAGGTCTAAAGAAATCAGCAAGTGCTTGTAAAGTTTCAGAACAAAATAAATTTTTTGAATCAAATGAATTAGAATTTCACGAAAAACCTATAAAGTTAATGCGACCACTTGAGCCTCGACTCGAAGAAGACAATTTATCTATTTTATTCAATAGTATTAGTGTAGATTTAATGGTTAAAATTTTCGGGACACTACTTTTGGAAAGAAAAGTAATTCTTGTCAGCGATAAACTGAGGTGATTTCCCAACTAATTTTTAATTTTAGTAATGAAGTTTTCAGCTGATTTTCCTTTCTTTTTCAGTCAATTATCTTCATGTGTTGAGGCACTTCAATCAATATTATACCCTTTTATATGGCAACATACTATTATATCAACGATCCCATCATATTTAAGAAGAGATATTTTAGATGCGCCAATTCCGATATTAGCTGGGATTTTATATTCTCCTGTACAAAAAAGAAAGAGCAATGATAGCAATAATAAAAATTTCAATAAAGAAAAATCTCCAAGCTCAGAAAATTCTAGTAATGGATCAACCGACTCTAAAAGCAATTTTTATTTTAATTTTTCTGATAAAGAGAGTCATCAAAATGATCTACATGAGGAAATTAGATCATCCAATTTCGAGGAGGTATTAAACGTGTGGAAATAGTTATATTATATAAAAATTATTTTTTCCAACTCATCTATTTGAATTTTCAGGGAATGATCATTGATATATCGTCAAAAAATAATTCTCCTTCAGAAAAAATTCTGAAATATCAAGGTGATGAATCAACATTACTT
The DNA here is from genome assembly GCA_028571205.2 of Hydropsyche betteni. Taxonomy (NCBI): domain Eukaryota; kingdom Metazoa; phylum Arthropoda; class Insecta; order Trichoptera; family Hydropsychidae; genus Hydropsyche; species Hydropsyche betteni. The sequence goes on from JAOXNN020000013.1 coordinate 270,591, forward strand.
CCTCCAGTATTGTCCAAAACGTTAAGAGCTGCTCTCCAGCTTGGTATGATTTTATTTAATTGTGACATATTTAATTCAGTTATTTTATATATATATTTTCAAATATAGGTCCATCTATTTCTTCATCTGACTCGAAGTCTGATAACCAATCTATGAAATCAAGAAATATACTGATTGCTGAAGCATTTTTGAGGTTTTTCATTGTTATATTAGGAGACTATAAAAAGTTCATTAAATACTCTTCTGCTAATAATAATTCGTCTTCTAAACAAGAAAATTATTTTGAAGAACAAAATTGTTATTTTGATGTAAGTAAAAAGTGATATTGAATCCTTGCTATTGTTTTAAGATTTTTCTAATATTTTTTTACATTTTAGAAAGAACAATTTGTAAAAAGTTCCCCCTCTAAACATATTCCATTTTTCCTAGAATGGTTTACTGAAACGGCTATGTTTAGTAATTTTATTAAAACAAAATCTCAAATTGATATAAAAAATTTGAATGTAGAAGAAAATATTCCATATCCAGGTTTTTATGATCTTTTTGATGAAAGAGTGAATTTGTTAGAAGATTCAAGTAAACAACGTGCAGAGACATCTAGGAATACTCGAGTCGATTCAAATGGCAAAAATAATTACAAGTTGAAAATAAAAACATGGAGAGATAAATTGAAGGATCTTATCAATTAAGATTTATCTTGACTGATATGGTATATGGTAATATATATTTTACAATTATATTGTATATTCATAAACTACTCTTCATGTCATATCAAATTCATTAATTACAAATTTGTCTAATTTCTATATATTATATTATATATACTGTGATTTTATAGTTTTGTTTAAATTTTATATGTATATAACATAACATATGCGTATATATTATTTAGCACAAAAGTGGTTTTTTCGACACATGTCTGCACACTACTTCTCAAAGATTTTTTCTAAATATAAATAGTCTCCATAGACTGATTAAAAATTATATAATAAATAATATTAAAGTTTTTATGTTACATTCTATTATATGATTATTTCTCTCGTTTAAATTATAAATTAATCGTGATATTGCTTTTTTAATTTAATTATTTTAGTTCAGTTATTAGTATATATGTATTTGTCATCTACTTAATTTTACTACTGAAGTTAAGTCAAGAATCAAAATACTCAAATTTATTTTTCAATTAATTTTATTCCTAATTTCAGTGTTGAAATTTTGTTTTCATGCGAAATTGATTATTTTTCAATATGGTAAGTTTACCATAGTTTATCCAGTGATTGCATATTTTTTTTGCAAAGAGCCATATTCTGTTTATTTTTTATTGCAGTCAACTGATCATCTTAAAAATTTATCAATTTTTAAGGTTGATTTAATATTGAATGCTTGCATTTTTTTTAGTAATGTCAATTATAGGTTTTAAAAAAAATATAAGTGCCTATATTACATTATGGCAGTACAATTTGATTATAATTAGAAATGTGTCATATTTTTATTATCGATGTGCCTCTCATTGTAAAAAAAATGAAAATGGTCGATCTGATTTTACAAATGTGAAAATTACTGTAAATAAAAATTACATACTTTTTTTAAATTATTTTATTTTATTTGAATTTTTCCCAATCTGAAATTCTATTATATTTATATGAAAATTTTTATCCATGTCTATGCATTATATTATTTTATACGTGAAAATTAACTTTTTGGATTAAAAAAATAACCCTCTTTTATTTTTTGTAGGAAAATTAATCAAACAACTTTAACCCTCTAAATTATTTTCGAAAACATTAAGTTTTTTGAATTTTATATGGACTTAGAAAATAACACATGATTTAGAAAAAAAAATGTAACAGGATATATTGTGCTATTTTTGAATTTAGTTAAGCAATTTAATTCCCGATGACTAACTAGACATCCTATATGTTTAAAATTTAAAATAATACATCAGATTATTCGAAGTGTTAAGAAAACTGTAACTAATTCAGTTTTTGCTGTATTTTTGACTTTGAATGTAAGAATGTTTCTTCACCCAATTGACGTGATTCAAATTCAGTTTGAAAAAATTAGCATTAATGTTTTATAGATTTTTCTTTTGTACGTCTAATCAAATAAAACAATTATTTCTTTCCGTTAGGTACGTAGTATACTTTTTTTACTTAACAATACCTTTTTCATCAATTAAGAAATATATTTTTTCGATACGAGTCTAAAAAAGTCCATCTAAATTTTAATACAACATTGAGCCAAATATACTAAGGAAAACCATCCAATATTTAAACAAGCATTCGAAAGACGACTCCCTTTCTAATTTCGACCTTTTATTTTCTTAAATTAATGGATAACATCACGAAATAAAGGTCAAACGCACCCATATGACCTAATACCAATGATACGATTCCTTTGTTAGATGTCAAACAGCCTTCACATTACACTTAAACGTAATCACTCAACTCGATACCTTTAAATCAAACGCTGCACTAAACTACCAATTAACATTACACTCTGAAAGCTCCTATGAACCACAAAGAGCTTAATAACACCTTCCTCCGAAGGCGCGCCATTTACCAATCATCGCGGCGGCTAATTGCGGTTTTTAACACTGCAATGAAGTCAGTAGTCGTGGGTGCCTATGACTGTTAACTCGTTGGGGACCTTGGCTGACAATGAGTGACACAATGCGTTTTTAGGGGGAGCGTGGGCTGAGCTGATTCACCCAGCCCTCATCGTCCGAAGGTTCTCTAGCATCGGTATTGATTTGAATAATGGCGTCGCATCGGCAAGGCTGGTTTCGAATTTGAATTTCGGAATCCTTTCACGGGGACCTTGTGTGTGTAATTTTAGATTATCGCATGTGTCTCGGTCGTGTGTCATGCGGATGTGATCTCAGATAATGATCGAGAGGATTTTTTTATTCGATTTGTCGTTTCGATACACCCCGGCGGAATATATTAGTTTGTGTGCAGTGTGATCTTGATTTATAGGATAGGTCGTGACCTTAACCTCCTAAATTAGATTAATTTAAAGCATTCGAAAATTAGGGTCTATATGTAGTCTATCACATGCATTCACTATAGTACAAGGTTTTTCGATATATCATCGGAAGTTTAAGGATTTTTCTTTGAAAGATAATTTTCAAGGAGTTTATGTTTTAAAACCTTCATTTGTCAAATGATCTCGAAAAACTATAGCCATCTATTATTTGTAATACTCGTCGCTTAGCTTTGATGATAAGTAGAATTAAATATAAAATTTTATAAAGCTCAGCCATTGAATATCACGTTCATTTTCAATTAACCAACAAATTATTCGGAAAATTCGGATTGTTTTTTTTTCATGGAAAGTGATATGATGTAATGTGCACATCGATAAATCCTGCGATCAGACATTCACTGTACACCGACATTTAAAACAATCGTCATTTTTATAAATAAAAACGCCGCTTACTTCGATGTATCGATTAAACAAATAATATTAACACAATTAACCGTTCACTTCATCATTTTTTCTCCGAAACGACCGAAAAAGACCAATGAAAAACTCATCGCTAATTGGAAACCCGACGAAAACACTACACAACATCGCAAAATCGTCATGTCGCTTTTTACGCCTGCCAAATGATGTAATCTCATTCGATAATCGAATCGTATTAATTTATATCCGATTGAAGAGCATAAAAGTCATGTCGTGTCTTCGTTTTTTCGCCATCCTTTAATGTCAGACCATAAATCTGATTAGAAGGAAACGGACGTTGAGGCGGCGCAATGTTACACGATCGTCGAAATTCTGAACATAAATCTTCGTATTTTTATATGAAATTCTACTATTTTGCAGAGTCGCTTTCACACTTTTTTTTTTTAAATATATAACTTAATTTCAATTACGACACTGTTTCGTATGTTTGGACGTGGGATGCGCTTCTGCTTATGATTCATCTGACTATAAAAGGAAAATTCAATAAACGATCGTTGTTTCAATGATTCCAGAATATTATATTACCGACCTTAGCAGAATTTGAATCTACGATAGATTTAATCCTTTATTTATACTTATAAGCTATAAGTTCTAGAATATTTATGGTTGATATTAAAAAATATTGATTCAAAACTTTACTTCTATTATATATCTATAAAAATCTTTCTTCCTTAATTATTACGTAAAGGACTAAATAAATTTTATATTTAATTCAATTCAAATAGATAAATAAACATCAAAATTTACATAGATTATTTTCCTTCTGTTTTTTTTTTCATCATATCCATATAAGAAGTATTATGAATTAATTGATCAATTGGCTGAGCAAAACTATCTTGGTATTCAGTTTCGAAAAAACGTTAAAAAAACTATCACAATTCGACCATAAAATCAGATTGTTTATGGAATGACGTACGGATTGCAGTTTTTGTATGCACAATCATTAATTTTGTATTCAAAACTTCTTGCCAATTTAGGATATGGATGAAAACGATATAGCTCTGGAAAACTTAACAATTTTTGACATAATTACACCTCGTGTCCTTTTAAGGTCGTCGGACGAGTCCGTTTTGAGGACTACAAGATAAAAGCTTGTAAATTTTAAATCCGTGGGTCGATTATTCGGCCGCAATGGCGATCGTTAAATCAACCGGATTGCCCAATTTCCTTGGAACTTTTATGGACTGTTATATAATATTAAGGATGTTCTCGGTTATCCTAGTAAATTTACATAATTTGCACTCAATAAAACCAAATAATATATTCATAATATTTTTTTATGTTTTAGTTTTATTCGATCGGAAAAGTTATGATTTTTTCCTGTATAAATCGTTGCATTTCAATATTAGAATTAATTTATTTGCAAAATAAATATTTAAAATAATAAAAATTGATGAGATTTTTTTATTGCTCTCGGCATAATTTTATTTATATTATGGAGAAATTGAAACGTCCGCACAATACATAATATCGACAAGTCGCGGCATAATAGCAAAATAGTGAATGAGAAATTTAGAAATCTGTGAAATCATCGAATATTAACGGCAATTTCGATGTTTTCTTCCACAAAATATCCACACCACCCAATCGGATTTGCATAAATGGCCGAAATTTACGTATTTACGACCGAAAAAACGCGCCGATAGTTGCGCACCCGTTGAACGCGCGCGCGAAATTTTCCCGCCGAAACCTCTGTTGCACGCAAGCGAACACGTTTCGAAACGACAATTGCGCGGCGACAAAACCGCGAACGCCTCGCGTCGCAATTTCCCCGACAAAACGCACATTTCCCGCGCACAACGTCGACGAGGGCGAGTTGCAATTGTTGCATTGTCGGCGCTCAACGACTTCGTTATGGCCGCTCGTACGTTCGGTAGTCGCGTTAGATAACGGCGGGTCATTTTCGACAATTTCGTCAGTGGGTGTCCGTTTCCCGGTTTTTCAGTTTCTCGTCTCGTCGGATGGCTCCGATTTTGACGCAACACCAATTTACAGACAATAAGAGACGATGTTTCGACAAACGTTTAATTTCGCCGACCAGTTTTTCGAACACGATTGAAACGTCAACTGGCCACCGTGTATACGGCTAGGCCGTAAGTGACGCGCAATATTTTCATTTTATATTCTAATTTTATTGTTGTTTCATTACGTTTGTTAAAAATTTACTAAGCTACTTTCTCGAAATTATTTCATTACTAGTTTTTCAAAGAAAATGTATTATGAATGAGAAGAAAAAATGTTCGCATATTTTAAATTATTAATGACATCTACATTACAATCTAGCGCGGTAAGGTATAGCCTAAACTGCCGCATTTGTCTGGCAAGGCCTTGTCCTGCAGTGGATAACTATAGGCTGCTAATGATGATGATGATGACATTACAATGAACTAATAAAATAATTAAAATATACATAATAACACAAATAAAAGTGTTTATTCTTTTTAAAAATATTCAATTATAGTGAAAATCGTTTAATACGAAAACACTTAAAAAATCGGTTTACGAAAAAAAAAATACAGCAGTCTTGACAAAATACTAAGTACGTTTAACATAAAATTCTTTTAACAAAAAAAAAAAAATCGATCCTTCAGTTTTGTTTTAAACGTTTTACAATGTATAGATGTTTATTAAAATCGTGACAAATAAAATATTTGAGTCAGATACTTTTGATAATCCAATCACGTTTCTCGAATATAAAAAAAGCAAAACATTCATAAAGTGAGAGTAGCGATTTTTTTCAGCATCGTTATACATACGTCGTCGATATGGGTTCAATTATATAAATCGACTGTTATGAAAACGTTATTATATTTTAGATTTTTTTTGCATTGTACGTTCGACATTCATGTACGAATGCACTTTCATCCGGAAATATCGACGTTTCGATGCAAAATCGAAAAAAGCCTAGAGACTAGTCGCACACTTCATGTCATTTTTTTTCAACGTTGAATTCAAATCTTACATGACAGGTTAATCGTACAGAAAGTCAATTAATATACGCGGAACATGTGAGAAAAAAATATTTTATGCGATGATTGAGGTGACGCCATTGGATTCTTTTATGCTGGACCCATTTGTACGATGTTCAATTGGTGTACGAGAGATAATTCGTTGTTTTCAATTTTTGTTATGGTATTCATTAATGTGATTTGAAAATTGCTATAAATATATTGAATTTATTTCCAAATATAATATTTATTATTGATTTATAGATGGCACTAACAACACATCATGTGCGTGTATATTATAGTTTTAAGAAAATTAATAATTCTATGAAAATTTATATCTACCGTGAGTCGATATTATCAAAAAAAGTTTGACACAAGAATCGAAGTTGTAATAAGATATTGTGTCGGTTAGTAGCTAAAAACGTATAGGATTCATCTTAATTTATCGTCAGTCTGTATGGTAATTTGACTTTGATTTTTTTTCATTTCAGTTTTCGATATCGTAAATTATCGATCCAAAATACAAGAAATTCAGTCGATATAAAAAAACGAAGAACCGAATTCATAAAACATTAAAATTTAATTTAAATCTAGACATTTTCAAGGTGGATACTGCATTAATTAATTTTTTCTTCAATTTACGAACAGTCAAAAGGTTAAGGCTAATTTTAACAATATATATATTTTTTGATAAAATCGGAAGTTCACTTTTAACACGGCTGTACACAAATCGGGTTTGATGAAATGAGGAGAAAATGGTAGCATTCATATGTAAATGCACGAGCGCCTATTAGCGCTTCACACGAATTTCTATTTTAATCAATTATCGTCGTTTATCAAACGATCATTCGGCTCCATCTGATTATGTGATAATGACGGTCTCATCTTACCACTTCCTATGTCAGATTTGTTATGATATTCATAATGAAAATCATTTAAGTCGATAATTAGCCGAGGAAAATAAGCTAGATGTAAAATACGAATATATATTGAGTTTGTACTTCTTTATTTTATGTCGTAAATAGGTGCTAAGTATTTTTTGTATTTTATTCGATAAGACTATGGTTAAATTATTGGTGAATTCATAATATCGCAATAAAAATAAAGATCAGTAATTAAAATTATTCATATCAAGTGTTAATTAAGAATACGCATTCATTTACATTCATTACAAATAAATCTTGTTTATTTTTCTCAAATTTAAGTGGAAGAACATTCAATGTCATGATCAATCAATTATTTTATTTATTTTCTTTTAAAAACTATATTTGAAATCAATATGAAATTTCAATGTTAGTTAACAATATTTTTCGCATTACTCATAGTTCAAATTTGGGTCATGAACTTACTATTAGTAAACAAATTCAAAGGATGCATATAAATTTTTAATTGGTATTTAGGTCAAAAGTAGCAATATTTAAACTATTTCATTTATTTTAAAGAACCGAATAATTATCTTAAATTACAATAATATCAATTATTTAAATTTTTTATGTACATATTATGTCAATAATACTTCATCTTACATTTTATATTTATTACCGAACAGATACGATAATTTCCACGATCAACATATTCCGGACGACAAACAAAATTAATCTTTCAAAAACAAGAAAATCATCAAAAACAAATCGGCCATAAATATCCGACGAGAACATGCATACATTTCAACCACGCGTCCTGCAATTTTTACATATGCACACGACCGAAAATCAAATTTACATATTGATCATCGCCTCGAGATTTATTCAATCGTTAATTTGATTTATTCTAATAATGCACTTGACATTACATTCACATATTTGCCAAAATGGACCCGCGGAAGTCACCAACCAACACAACAGCAAGACACACGCATAGATCACGAAACTAACAACGGGACGGTCATCCGAAATCACGAATCGAATGAAAAAAAAATACACGACAATAGAAAAGACCTCAAAAGCAGATTCGTCAGGAAGAAATCCGATGGACAAGGATGCCGATCAAGGAGAACGCATTGTTGTCGCGAATTGCGGTATGTACGAGAGACCTTTGTCTCGGTGATCTAACCCAGGCTATAAATCTTGCATTGTACATATATTTTAATAATTTTTGTATATGAGGTTTTGTCCGATTTAAGAATTCCGCAGCGGGATGCTGATTCTGAGATTTCCCGCTGAGATGTGAGCTTTTATATGACATTTAGTGTTGTTTACGCGACGTCCAAGTTCGATTTTCTGGATTTTTGGGCAATTCGATAGTCTGGAAATTGTTTTGAAATGCAATTTAAATACTTTTGTTATGTTTGGAGGTGTTAATATTGAAATTTTCTGAAGATAGTGGTTTTGCGGTAGTGATTCATCTGCGGTGAGATTGTTGATGAGTTTTCTAGCAAGGACATTGTCGAAATTTTTTTTGTTAATTTGGTGATAATGACTCAGAATTTATTAGTCATTTTAGGTTTACATAATTACGTAATTAATGTAGAATGTTTATAAAATATTGATTTGGGAGAGTATTCAACAGGTTTCTATGTCAAAGATGGGCATTTGTTTCAGATAGCGGGCAATATTGAAATTTTTTTGAGCCGTCACGCTGGTCAAAGCCATTTCTAATAAAAATTATAAACTATTTTCAATTTCTTTGACATCTGTTTATAGTTCTAAAATAAGTAAACTGTATTAAAATTTTCGAAATATTTTCGCATATTGGGAAAATTATGGACTTTTTTTCTCTAAGGTTTTTTCAAAAAAGTAATAATTTAACAATAACTGTTTTGGTGAAATTAAGTATTTCAGTTTTGCCGAAAAGTCTGTTTCAGTTCATGATAACTATTTATTTTCTGTTCTCTCATACTCTACTAACATGTTTTTATTTAGATTATTTATTAACTTTTTTTCATTGACTTCGTATGATTTTTAATTTTTGTTTTATTTAGATATTTTTTTTATATTCAAGTGAATATCGTTGCGGGCCGGATTTGGCCCACGGGCCGTCTTTTGCCCATGCCTGCTTTATGTCAACATCTATATTTTTTTCAAAGTATGATATTTGCTATTGAATACTGACATATGCTTCACATAATGTCATATAATTAGCCAATATACAAATAATCCGCAAATCATATTTTTTATATTCAATCGAAAACGATAGCGACATTATTTCCTCGATCCATGCGGATTATCGCAATAACAACTAATTGCATATCCATGTTTTATGTAAGTTGAACATTTATAATTTCGTAATACAAAAAAAAGCAGAATCGATCCGATTATTTTCGAATCTCTTCCATATCGAAAAAAAATCATGTCGAAACCATCCCAACGGTGGCTGCGCACTCAACCGCGATTTGACCCGCGAAAACCATCAAGCGTGTGAAGTTTTAATTAAACATTTCATTTTGGCATAATCATAAGGTAGTCGGGCGATCGACATGCGAAAATACGCCAATAAATTACGCGGGACCAGCAGTTAAAAACACACACACGACCGAGCTTATTAACGAAATTAATTGGTTATGTCAAAAAACAAATTGATGGCCATATTCAAACGCACAAATCGGGTTAATTGAGAGCCGAAAATTTTCGGTTTTTTCATATCGCATATCGAAATGTGCGCGGTTTGTGTATGGGAGGAATTTCGTCTAATTAACACGTTATCGAAGCGGAATCTTTTAATTTACATTTCGGATTATTGAGACGTAATGATCGAGTGAAAGAATTATGAAAAGACGTTTTAATAAAGGGGGATTGTGAAAATGTCCGGTTGCTCAACGAATTCTCGTTGGATTCGATTGAATGTGTTGTATGAAATGTATGAAAAATTTCATTTGTGTTTCAAAACAAAATGATTATAATAATTTTGAGTCAATTATATAATTTTTTTTTTGTTTATATTGCTAGTGTTTCGAATCGATTAAGCCGTATGAATGTCGTCTCTAATGCGTGTTTATGATTCATTTTTCGTTTCCTTAATTTTTTTGTGACGAAAAAAGCGTTTAAATTTTATTTGACTTGAAGCACAAAGAAAATGCAGATTTTCACTTTGAGTGAAAACGTTGTGAAACATATATCGAATAGTTGTCCTTTCATAACAGCGTAAAAATCGCGCGACGGACATCAGTACATTGCCCAACACTTCACCATTGGCGTCTTTATTCAAAAAATTTAAATCCGCCGAAAGATAAATGCACGATGATTTTTATGTGATTTTTATTTGATTCTATAATTGTATTAACATATAACCCAATATGTTCGCAAACGTCACGTCTTGATGTGCGGTCGATGATTCGCGTTGTAAAATGTCGGATAATCATATTTGATCGTAAAAATATGACGATTTTACTAAAGGTTACGGTCCGATGTCTTAAATCATCTTTTTACGACTAATAAGTTTATATTTTTATCATTGCGATGTTTGGAGATTTCGATCGGGGCCTTGCTTGAATATTTCCGATTGAAAAAAAATCTATTGATAAAAAATGTATGTGTGATATTATATGAGGGACTTTTTGTGTAATATAAAATGCGATTTTTGTGACATTGCTTTTTTGTGAAACGATGCGCTGATAACTCGGCAATAAAGCTCGTTAACTTTTACAGTTCTTTTTTATTGATTGAATTTTAATATTTTTGTTTTCCTCAACATCACAACCATAATATTTGCAATTTATTTTCGGCGAAAGGACAGAACGCTGATGATTATTCAAAGTGCAGCAACTAAAAGGTTAATTCGCAAGAATCTAATCGGCGACGATCAATTTCAATAACGAACGTTCATATCGAAAATTACCCAATAACTTATAAACAATGCATTATATTATCAATGAAATGCATCTTCTATCATATATCATACAGTCGATGGCAAAAAATGAAATTCTCGCATATCAATGGAGAATTTTATTCATGACACCCGTCATGGAAATTGCATGTTTCTCAATAATGCAACGTTCATTGTTTTCGATTGTGCATTTTTTTCGTCTATTTTTTACATGTTCTTCCTATTCGCATTTTATTGCATTCAGTATCGCATGTTAAATGTCTGTGATCATTGTAAACATATTCATATGCAAGGTCCGGGACGTAATTTTTCCATTCAATCGATTTGTTAAAAACGTAATGATTCGCATTATGGCGATCAAATGTTACTTTTGTTAATTATCATTCGTATCCGTTTATTAATTTATTATAATTCTATTATATTGGATTCCACACGTTTCGTGATGTGCGATTAATTTTCAATAGATTAAATTGTTTTGGTATAAATATTGCTTACGCAATTTTAACGATTTTTAAATGACCGATGAAAAATTAACAAACGCATCATTAGCAAATGATAATGGATTTAATTTATAATTTATTCTTCATTATATGCAGTTTATTTTTAATGTCAAAAGCAGGATAAGGTCTTTCTGATATCATCACAATTTTTGACATTTTTTCTTGTTGACAAAATTGACTATGGTAGAATCGAATATTAAAAATCATTAACTAATCGCGCCACATTCCGCTTAACTTTACCTAAAAACTGATGGATCTAACAAGGATAGACAACCACGATTTATTACAAAATGAAAATTTCGACATTTGCGTATCAATTGGAATCCATCATACGTTGCAACCGCATTTTTTCACAGAATAAAAAAGACTTTAATGCACCGCCCAAGGACTCGAAACTCGACTTCCTACACACCCCATTAATATTCAAATCGATTCATTTTTTCCACGATTTTTGATTAATGTCTCGCGGCGCGGCTGATTTACCGTCTCGAATCGACATTGATCTTTAAACCGGGGTGGACGCCAATTAGAAAAAATGTCGATCCTGCTATAGCCACGTCTTAACGAGTATAATTGATGACATCTTGGGGAAGGAAGGCGAAAACTAGGAAGTGTGAGAGATGATACCGGTCGAATAAATAAAAGTTCACGGTCGCGCGCGTCCGCCGAAAAGCCACTTACATTTATTTGTCGGCGAAAAACCGGTACGACTCGTGCAATATTTATTTATCGTAATATACATAATATTATATATAATATCGTACGTAATCTTGTGTTTTTTAAATGATTTTTTCTTTTGAAACTTTGTCGCGATGCGCACGCGCTGTTATTATGTAAAAGCGTATGTCGCGGTTTTAGTATGCGTTCGAAAGGGTGTTGCATTTTTTTTTTTGGATTGCAAAGATTATTTAACGGTCGTAATATTTTATGCTTGTGATTATTGTTAAATGTATTCTTTATTAGTTTCGCTTGACGAAATTTCGAAAAATTGTTTTGTCAAAAAGTTTACTGAAACAATAAATGTGTCATAATTTTTACTGTGTGTAATATCAATATGTACACAATCATTAATATTTTTCTTGACGATTTCGATACTCTATTTTAGGTGACAAGGCTTTCGTGTTCGATAGATTTATTTTTAACACATGATATGTAAATCACGCGAATTTATTTATTTTTACGCATGTGTTGTTGTGTAGACTATGCGCTTTTCCGCAATTTTCTTGAATTTTTCCTTGTATGTGATCGAAAGATTAACATAATTCAGCGCGAAATGTGTCTTTAATACATCAACCGGTAAAATAATAAAAAAAAAATGCAGCATCCGGGTGTAAGTGATAACTTCATATGTTTATTGTGCGATTCGGAATAATTTTTCAACTTAGTTGGAATTTTTGCACAATAAATAATCATATAAAAAAGCAACTGGAACAATCAAATAACTGTTCGCACTTTTAACATAAGAATGCGGTTATGTTTTATATGTAATTTTCTGTTGGAGACGACCAGGGGTGACATTTTTCGATGAATCGATTTCGATTTTTATTATTATTTTTTAAAATAAATACCAGGGCTGCCATTCTGTGTAAATAATTGCATTTTTTGGTGTAAGTAAAAAAAATGCCAACAATAACGTTATTTATAACATTCTTTTATAAAAGGAATGTTATTTTGAAGAGAATTATATTTCTTCATTCGGAAATTTACGTAATGGTTCTTAACGATGAGTCGTTCCATTTTATTCATAAAACATATATTTCTACCATAAAATTACTCGATACACGCAATAATAGCCTGTTTTATTATATAACATTTATTTATTTTCCCTACTTTAATAAATATTTTGCAATATGTAAATCTAAACGTTTCAAATACGAACTCGGTGCGCGGTGTATTACGCATTTTACAAATCAAAATAGAAAACTTATTCGTTACAAATGCTTATTATTTTATTAAATTTTTGTGCCCGTCAAATAAATCATAGACTTATTTGAATTAAGAATACACTTAATATCACATAATAACACGTATTGAAAGTCAACTCGTTGAAAATGGCAACGAATTGATAGGTTTTCATCATTCTTTTCCAACTATGTTCAAAAAAAGCTTACATTTTCGATATGTATTATTAATACACCCATACAAACGGCAGCATCTTTTGCAATCTTGAAATTATCATAAGATTAAAAATAAACCGGTAAGTTCGGTTATTAGTCATGCTCGTTTTCAGTCTTTGTCGATTCACTTTTAAAATTTTTTCCACAAATACACAAAATGGAATTTGTCACACACACATAGAGTTTCGCTGCGAACAAATTCGATTGTAATCGTAGGATTCTGTGTGACCTTTTCAAAATGTTAATGAAATGTCGAGGATAAATCCAAGATTTATAACAGATAAGTGGATGCTCACGTTTGCTACCCACAGGCGAACGACACTAGATCTCTCCATTAAGGGTACAAAAGATCGATATTTTACATCGCCAAAATTTTCAAAATCTAAAGATCCATGTTTCTGATATGTCTACTTTGTAAAAAGATAATTTATTAACGCACATCGGTTATTTTTAATGTATTCTTCGAATATTTTATTCGTATTTATCTGACATCGATTAACTTTTCGAACTACACTTTTCGAATTGAACAATAAAATGTTTATAGAACGTTTATGTGTTTTACGTGCATCCTACGTAAGTAAGCATTATTAAGATTTCATAACATTTTATATTCTAATAAATTTAGAATGGTCCGAACAACAAACACATTTAAATATTATTTATCGTCGTATAATCCTTAAATATGTGAGTTTTGTCTGACAATTTTAACTCGTTGAAATTCTATTACTCGTCCGATAAAATCTATAAAAGATAGGCGCGTGCTAAATCAATCAAACTTTTATGTCAGAGCATCCTTTTACTTCGGCCACAACGTGTCTGGCGATTTTCGAACGAACCACCATAATAAGAATAAATTTTAATAAATAACGATATTTTATCACGTGCTAATGAGGTTTCAATATTAAATTTCCATATAGAGTACATTTTTGTCTGCATCTTCAATATTTCCTAATAGCTTCAGTGCGACGTTAATTCGCGATTAAATATTCAGAAAATATTTGTAAACTGACGCAAAATGTTTTAATTTTCATAAATGATTCTTATTTTATGTACTTTGATGAAATTTCTTTATAATTTATACATTTTTAGAATAATCGTCTTGAATAGAATTTTCGCGAAAAACCTTCATGCGGGGTTTCATCACTATTGCGTACGTAACATAATATTCGCGACAATTATTTACCTATCGGATTCTTTTCTAAATTTAATGAACACACACCTATATAATAAACTTATAAATATACACATAAAAAGGTCATGCCCTAGAATTCACCTTGTTCTTGACACGAAACTCTCTGGCAAAACCCACATCCGTTTCAAATAGGAATACCTCATATCGTATAAAATGTGATAAACAAAAATACACGTTTTCTATGAAAGATGCGAGTTCACTTCTCGTTAATTATTCATACGTTGAAATTTATTCTCAGCCGTAATCTAATAGATTCAGTTCCGTTATCATCTGACGTGGATAGTTTTTTCATTAATTACAAATAATTGTCGATTCATAAAAAGCTATTATGTCAAACTTCTCATGCGTACAATATTTTGCATTTTGTAATCGGCGTGGTAATTTGCGGTTTCTGCGAAACGTCCGCATATTTATTGTTCATTGTCGATTTGGTCATTAAGTAAATAAAAATTGTTTTCAATGGATTACGCTTATTTCTCAGTATGCGTAATCTTTTTATTACTAATTGACACATCGAGATAGCAATCGCGATCTATTAATCTTGATCTCTCATTATTTTTTTTATTCCGTCCATATTGATATGATCAGCATACAAATGAGGTATCTGGTTTTACTCTTTGCCATAGTGTTAAATCTCGTACGGCAGTCAAACTGTCAACGAACCGTACATAAAAGCCGTTTGCATATACGGATCGATCGTAGGGAATTAGAAAGTTTAACGAACACTTTAATCGATGTTCCGATAACGAAAATCTTTAATTACTGTCTAAGAACGCGTTACGTGTGTTTTATTATTATTTACAGTGAGAAAAAATGCGGAATCGAATGATTAAAAGCCGTTGTAAAATGGTTATGAAGAGTCGAGTTCACCGCGTTGTTTTCATCTCGATGTATTTCCTAAACATAATAAAATGCATATTCGATTAGTGGAAATATATAGCAAGGCGAGTTCAAAAAGGTTTGTTTCGGAATGGACATCGTGATGTGTGAAAAAAATGTGGCATTTCGTTGATATTTGATTCGATGTTTAACAATAACTTTTATTTATAGCGCAACTGCCCACTTGATGGAGAATCTTCGCGTATAATATGTTTATGTAGAAATGTTCTATTATGTTTTCAGTATATATATTTTATGGGGTTGGCAGATGTTTTTGGATTGATTTTTATTGAGAAAATTTTCCGTAAAAGTATTGGAATTTATAAATGATTTATTTGACTAAAATTTTTGTTGACTTAAAATGAGTACATGTGCATTACCTACGTGTAATTTTATAATCGTTGTGTGGTTTAGCTTCCCGCTGATTTTTTTAGATTTTTTTTATTGAATGCATATTTTATATAAAATAAAATTATAAATTATTATAAAGAGAACAATGGGTATTTTTAATATCAAAATTTCTTGAAACATCTATTCAATTTTGCTCAGCAACAAAAATTTTATTATCTAATTTTCGTAACATCGAAACGATTCGACTTTGATATTTGAATAACAAAAAGAATGCATATGTCCATTACCGAAACCAGCTCTTAATGAATAACAACCATAAAATCACTATACAACGAAAATCAACACAATACACAAAATCCTTAACATCCCAACGTACATCACTAATTTGAATGAAATACCAATTTCGCTCTTGATTTGTACCCATGTATTTTGAGCGTTAAAATCAACACATCACCTCTGAAACGAAAAGCACAACCTCGTCCCAATATATAAGACCGACGCAGATTTTCTCGATGTTAACACAACAATAAAGCCTTATGTCTACGAGCCGAACAGAACATCGCAATAAACTCGTCACCGCCACAACACTTTCGGACGTCAATCCAATTTCCATAAGATGGTCGACGACAAAACGATCGTGTGCCACACTAATTCATGGTAATGTGACACCTTCGTTTGGCCTTCGGTATTCAAATCGCGATGACTTAATCGATGACCAGAAACGAGGCTGACGATGCATCCGATACTGAATAAAAATGCTTCGCGCGACATTTCGCGACCAAAATATAATAATATCGCATTATGCCGATGGAAAAAAATGCATTTGCATTGGAAACACTTTTGTATGAAAATCTGAGTCGGTTGATTTTTATTTATTTTTAGTCAGAACATTTGAGGTGATTCGTGTGAAAATCAGGCTGTGCCTGACGAAAATGGTCGCCTATAAATTTTCAGATTTAATGAATTGTTATACACGCTCGTATAATATAATACATCAGCAGATTTCCGTCAATTAAAATTAATAAACGTTCAGGATGTATGTTTTTTTTTTTTGATAATTATTCTTCGCCAATGAAATATGAAAAGATTCGTGACAGGTTAATGTTTTAATATTCGATTTTAAAACCCGAATTGAGGTTTTGGCGTTTTTTTGGACATTATCGTTTTGTTACGCTTATTGAATTAAACTTCGGCAGACGTAATTAATCAGAAATGTTTGTTAAGCACACGCGGTAATGTGCAATAAATTTTTACGGTTTACATTTTTTTTCGCATATATCATGTTTCATGGCGAATTGGCGTATCGTCACGCTCGTGCCCTATACTATCTGAACTTTAACGAGACATTTTTACTGGGAAAGATCAATAGAGTCTTCTTTCGTCATTTTTTTCCGTTTCTACGACCGATAACGATTCGAAGATATATCGGATGGTTAAACGATAAATATTCGAAAAGTCACTCGAGGACGATTTCGTGTAAATCAAAAGTGTTTGTGCGATTCGTTTGATTAATATTCTGTCGTTTTAAACGGCATTTTTGAAGATCGACAATGTCAAGATGTGTTCGTGGGAATTTTCATTGTTTTTATTATTGAAGTTTATATGGCCGGTGGCATTTTGTGGTGTAATAGGTGTTTTCTGATGATGGTTGCAGAATAAGTCAACCAGATGCGTCTCGTAACGAATGTCTGATATAACTAATGTTTTTTTTTTATATGTATAAAATATATTGAACTGGTTTATTTAAATAAGCGTGAATTTTATTAATGTACGTTATAAACGTGTGAAAATATTTTCAAATTTATGAAAAAAAAAAACTTGCGAATTTAATTTACAACATGGTTTTCTGAAAAATTTATAATATACAATGTGACTTTGCTTCTTGTCGTGAATTTACTGTGGCATGTTTTTCGAATAAATTAGAATTGATATTTTCAATTTTAATTTGTAATTGTGGCTCTACACTCTTGTAATTAATTCATCGTGACTTTGATGATTCGTTCTGGAAATTTAAAATTTATATTGCGGTATCACGTTTTTTTCCGGAAAAATTTATAACTTATGTGTTATTTTTATATTTTTAAATGGTCAAATGTTAATTAAAAAGTTTAGGATGTATCAATATTATTTCACTACGCGTTAGTGAAAATATACTCCTAGTACAAAATAAATCGAACAACATATAATAGTAAAAGAAAAAAATACGGAAAACTACATAATATACTGACCGTGACAAATAATCTCAGTTTATATATTTGATTTAGGAGTTTGTTCGAAAACTAACATCTAAATGTTAATTGGATAACGCCATTGAAGCTCTCAATTAAATAAAATTCGAATATATCCAATTCAACAAGCACAGAGATGATTCATTATTAAAATCTGTTTTTTTCAACAGAATTTTCAAAGTTTTCTTTAACCGAATACCCATTACAGAAAGCTTACGATGCATTCAATGGCAGATCGATTCATCAGCGATTATTTTCAGAACCGTTCCGCGTTGCAAAACAATAATATAAAAGAGAGGCAGTGTTGAAAGGACGACGCTCGGCTTCGGCCGTTTCGAAACCAACGAGAAAGCGACAGATTGTTATTAAACACATATAAATATACAATATTTCCGAACAAGGAGAGAAGGACTAATTGACTACCGGTGCGGTTTTCGACCGTCTCGCATATTATTCAAATTTCGCGCCGAAAATCATAAGTTTCGCAATACTTCGTCGGATGACATACTTAATACAAAATTTTAGGATTTTCTCGCATTTTCCGACAGATTTGGGAAAATGTACTGTACTATTCAATAAAATTTTTAATGATCGTTGAATTTGTTATTATAATATTTCTTAAAAAAAATATTCGTGACTAGAGATTTGAACGAAAATCCATATTATTACTCAATTGATGCACAAATTATTGCAATATTTTATCACATAATTTAAGTGTTTCGTTTTTTGCCCTTGGGGCCATGGGTTGATAATTCTTTTTGTAGTGGTTCTGCGTGATTCAATGTGACGTTTTGATGAGTCGTCGGCATTGATCTACTGTTAGTAGTAAGGATCCGTGAGAATAGATCGGATCTATATAACAATGGTGGGTTAGTTGAGTTCCCATGGAGTTGCGGCACGCATTGCCTAGTTCAAGGAAACTTTGACGTTATGGTTATTATTTAACGTGTTAATAGATCTTTTCGCGAAAAAAATAATCGTAGTAAGTGATGTCAGTTTTGTCTAGATTATTTTTATGATGATTATATTTAATTGGTTGTTTTCGGCGATTTTATCAATAATTTTGTTTTAGTATATCTTAATATTTATTAATGAGATGACGATATTATATAATTTTTATTACGACAATAAATCCCGAATTTGATAATTGATATTTAACAATCATTTTTCTTAAGATAAAAATGTTAATTTTTTCCTTAATAATACCCGCCGAATCTTTAAGACAATCTTGTTAAAAGTTTGCCCATTAAAATAACAAATGTTATACAATTTTTTTTACTTGATGTAAAATCGTCATTTTTTATAACAATAATTATCAGGAATTTACGAATAATATTCATATCACGATAATAAATCAACCGTGTCAGTAATTGAGCTGCACTTTTAAAACGAAAAAAAGAGGAAAAGCTAGTTTCAGTTAGATAGATGCCGTCTTTTTGCTATTTAAATATCAATCTTGAATAATTTCAACAATTTAATGAATATTTCAATCTTAAAACATCTCAGACGAGAATAAATCAACGAATGAATTTCCCGAATTTTCTTTTCAACAAATCAGACTTATGCGGAATGTCGGTCGCATTAGCAAGCAAAAAAGCGATCAAAATTCAACATGTATAAAAATATGTTTAGTATAAATATTATTAAAATATTCACATTCGGCCATAGCAGGAAAATCCCAAGCCGCCTTCGCAATGCAAATATTCCGCATCCAAAGTGTTGGCGTCTGCAACTTTCAAACCTATTTCGCGCCCCATAAATCACCAACAGGATGTTCGCTAGATCTTCGATTGTTCACGCCGACTCTTCCAATTGTATATTTTGTCGTCTAGAAATGTTTCGGAATGCTCTTTGTTTGGGGAGGAAGCGATTACCATCGCTTCATCGCTACCATCGCCAGCGTGGAGATCTTGAAACTTTATGGTGTTCGATTGGCGGATGTCAACTCGTTTGAAATTTTATCGCGGTCAAACGTTCAGGGACGTATGGAAAGTTCTAATTCTAAATCGAATGGTGTTTGATGGGACTTTAAGAAAATTATAATATTTGCGGGCAAAAATAAAATTCCGTTAAGAAAAAATCTATGAATATTTCATTGAATGAATTTGTCACCGGTTTTATTAAAATCCGTGATTGCATTTATTGAATTTCTAATTATATAAAATTGTCGAAGAAAATTTTGTGAAAAACTGGATTTGTTATATAAAATTCGATAATTTTTCTTGCGTTACGTGTCCTTTTAGAATAAACAATGTTGTTTTTTCAACAACAACAAAAATAATCATAATATTACAATGTGTACATCAATTGAAAATAATTTGCAACAGTAATTTTATCTATTTGAATCTTTATTGTATGGTTAATGTTAACATCTGGGAAAACTTAATTGTGTGTGTAATTTGAAAAGCGAGTGGAACAATCAAGGAAATCCTTCACTACAAATTAACATCAATTAAAAATTTAACGAGCTCACAACGAATCCGATCATATACATAATGATATTTTTTTCAAAATAAAACAAAAAATACAATTAAGTCATTGTAAAAATGCATTTTGGCGGCGGCGAAAGATTCCTGTCATAGTTAGTATGATAAATAATAACATCAACATGTTTTTGTAAGCACCACATGGCTAGGGGCTAAGAGATAGACAAGAACCAACAGCCACAATAAATTAACAGATCTCAAATGATATATCACTTTTCGACTTCGAAAGCTTTGTACGAGTCAGAACTCAACGAGTAATACACACAAAGATTTAAGACATTAAAAAAATACCGAAGCAATTGCCATTTATCTATTTCGGAAGATGTGTTGACGTTCTCTTTTATATTATTTTCTGCTACCAGCATTCAAGGAGAGGTAACACGATCAACAAATAAGGAGGTATCATAAATTTACAAGACTTGTCAACAATAAGTAAAATTGCTTACGTCCAATACGAAAAACAACGACGGGAAAGCTATTAAATTTAATTAACGTAATTTGTGTAAAATGAGTAGCTTTTAAAAATTATGAAACACTATTGAACAATTTTCTAATTGAATATTTTTTCAAATAATTACAATTTCAATGAATAACACTTAAGTAAGCTATTTGCACAGATCACAAACAGGCCATTAAAACTGCAATGATGAAATCAATTTTTATAATATTTCCAAACGCATCAAAACGCAAAATTACACACAAAAAAAAGATACAATAAGGAAATCACATTTCCTAAATTACATCATTTTCCAAAATTTTCCCAACACCCCCGTCGATTTCAGCAAACACAACAACGACCAACACAATTTCCAACCGCCAACGAGTTCAGGGTGAGTCCCCATAGCTGGGGCTGGTTTCATCGAACCATCGGGGTCACGAGGATGACGATGAGCAGGAGGCTTTCGCGGTGACGTCACCCCGTGTTGGATAACCCGCGCAAGCGGCGATTCACGTAATACTTTCCAATTGGAAAGATGACGGTGGTAAACAGGTTGCGCAAACCGTCATCGGCCCCTCTTTTGCCGGCCTCACGACGGACCATTGATCCACTGACTTAGTTTGGCCAGAAGGAGCGATCCAATTCGCCAAAGTTGGCGGTTTCGGTGGTGCCAATGTGACTTCGTGGAAGCGAGATGTTGGGTTTCGTAATGGGTGCTCGATGGTTGTTCTTGGATTGGAAATTAGTTTTTTGCTTTAATTGGCCGGAATGGTTTTTCTAATATGGATCTTGATTATGTTAATTGGATTTGTAGTGGTTTTTCTGAATGTCGGTTTTTTTTATTGGGTGATATTTCGCTCTTTGTAGATGGATGGTCAATTTGTTGAATTGGTTTTGCAAAAAACAAAAACGATCTGATTCAACGACGCTAAGAGTTTTGATTATAAGTTCAATCAGTTAATATAAAAAATATTTGTTTCACAACTTATGGTATATAATAATTAAAAAAAAATATTTCGTATTTGAATATTTTCTGAAAACTTTTAATTTAAACTAATTATATATGAATATTACTTCACTTTCTTCAAACTTTCTTTCAAGTTTACTCATTATTAATTGACACAATTTTGTAAATAACGCATATTAAAATTTTTCTATAAATCAACCGAATAAAGATATTTAAATAACATACTCCACTAATATTATTGTTGTAAAAAAAAAAAAACATTAAGCGCTTACTAAATTTTTATTATTTAAATGAAGGGAGCCTAGTATTTTGGTTACCGTGCGAATAATTTATAGCGTCTTTCAAATGGAAGCGTTCTAAATTTTAGGTAGGTGCTTTATTATAAAAAGAGCGTTGATTTATTTTCGTCGAACTTTCGTAATGGAATAGAAATCACGACTTAAGTGTTGCTTATAGAGTTCACCGAATTTATCTTTACTATTCTAAATATTTGATGGTGATATATTCAAACAGAAGATACGCGAAATGTAGTCAGTACAAATATATCGAGATAACTAATTGATTTTGTATTTTAAACGATCGTTTTATGGAAATGAAAATCAGTCCGATTTTGTATTCATAATAGCAATGAATATGTAAAGTTTTTCATCTTTCTAAATAATGCTTTAATTTGAATGAATAACTTCAGAATGTTGCAATGAATTAAATAAATATTTTTAACTAATGACCGCGCTTTAAAAACAGCTCTCAATTCTATTTTATTTGTGAAAATCAAACAATCCTTCGTTAAATAAACCGCCTGATTTTCCTTATTGATAAGTATTGCGGCATTGGAAAAAGTGGAAATTCATTGAAAAACTGAGGCCACAGTCTATTTTCCTTCCATTTTGAAGATTGCGCATTAATCGCTGATCGAGAGCACAGTTTCTCAACACAAAATATCAAGATGAATCTACTCAAGCTGACTTAAAATAAAAGTTCTTATCAGAGCAAATCTGAAATATTGGAAGGGTTTCATCATCCCGACGATCCGAAATCGGGATTTCACCATTGGATTTCATCTTTAGCACGTTCGCTACAAATCACGAACATTAATCGGAATGTGTGCATTATATCAGTGGTTTTCAATCAAAATGCTATAAAAAATATCGGATCTTTACATATTTTTTCATACATTGTTGAGGACTGTACTAAATTGATATTTTTAAAGGGTATTCTTTTTATTATTAAATGTCAGAAATAATTTTGCCATGCTAAGTGGTTCTTGCCGATAAATTCGAAAAAGGGAATAATCTGTATAATTATCAAGATTACGATGGTGCAAGAGATAGCAATAATAACTTTTAAATTTTAAATGTTAAATATTTAAAATATTTCAAAAAAATTCTTACCCTTCAGTGATGTTTTATATAGTCATTTTATGTAATTTAATCATTTGAAAGAATTAAATTTTAGTTCTATAATAACATTGTATTAAGCCAAAACTATTATTGTAAATGATCATAATTTAGTTGTGTAATAAAAATATTGAAACTGCATATGTATTAAACATCACTTTTGATTTTATGATAGCTCTTTACATCGCATAGTTAATTATTTGATTGATAATCGGTTAAAAACATCTGCAATATGCGAGCAAGCTTTTAACTTTTATCATATGAAAAAAGCGCACGCGTAATATTTACACAGTTACATCAACAATTAATGAAAACATGACAATGTCGAATGAATAATTAATTAACTAATCGATGAATAATTATCGCCAACACAATACCAGCTGATAAATAAATTAATTCTTAGAAAGTGTACGTCGTAAATCAAGCTGGAAGAAACACCATCAAAGGTTAAGTCGTTCTTTCTTGCGAGCGAAAGAAACTTTTTTCGAACGTACGTATTTTATTATCCCGTTATAAATGAGCGCAAATTTATATATGTGAATATGAGACATATTATGGCAATCGCATTATCATCACAATGAGGCTTTATTGGCATTTTTTCGGCGTTTCTTTTAATCATCGCGGGGCAGACGTGTTAAAATTGGCGCACGGAAAAGTTCAACATAATCTGTATGGTTATTGCTTCAGATGTGCATCGTATATTTATTTATTAATGTTTTGAAAGTAAAAAATTTTTGAGGAGAAATTTTTTTTCAAATAATGTAAGTTTTTATGAAATTTTTGTAATGGTTAATTTCGTCACTTTCATTTTTAATATTTTTGTGTATAAACAAATTTTAGGAAATCTGAAATTTTCTTATTTTGGAAAATATGTACAACACAATTAGCTAATTAGCAAAAATTATTCAAATTGCTGCTTTATGAATCACGAACATGTTTATATTTTTGAATAAATCAACTGAATTTTACTATTTGAAATTAACAAGGTCTCTTTACCCTTCAAATAATGTTAAGATAAATAATATGAAACGATTGTCAAATAAAGATCGGAATTTTATAGGCGTTAACTAAAAAGCATTTTAATTTCATTATGAAAGCACATTTCATTACCCACTTCAATGGATCAAGAATGTGACATGAAAGTCACGCTCTTCTGATATAATCTACCGATATTATGCTTTAAGGAATTTTAATGCGCTAAACATCACATATGACGTAAAATATTAAAAAAAAATCACGACCTTCGACAATTTAATTCGCGGAAAATTTCAAACAACGCTCATGAAAACCTCATAAAATCCCGTCGTTAACCCATTCGTCGCCGAGCGGCGACAATGCAAACGGACCGACCTTTCAAGCCGCGCGACATTTCCAAAACGAAAAACCCCACAACGCACATACGCACACAAATCGGGGCCGGGTCATAGGTCACAAGCACACAACGCCGGCACAAGAACAAGCGACAAACACCTAACGACCCTTCCGCGAACTTTGGACACCTAGAAAGCCGAACGCGCGGGCCGTATATATTGTTGTATTAGGCGGGCCTGGCGGGCAATTAATAATCGGTTTTGAAATTGTATTTGTCACATGGGGGGACGAGTCCGTTCTCATAATCGGTCGACTTTCGCCTTGGAATTCGTTGCGCAAATATCGGGTCGGCCCCCCTCTGGGTTCGGGTCAAAACGATATAGCCCCGGTTGACCGCTTTCGATACCGATTTTTACCTTTGGACGCGGTTTTAGATGAAAATTTTGGATCGAGATGTATGTATGGGTAATTGAAATTATATGTCGGAAATTGTTATTTTTTTACGCTCTCTTTATATTGTTTGATCTTTCTTTCTAATTATAATATTAAAGTGCACTTTAAAGTTATATAATAAAATATTTATAATATCGATGTTTCGGGTCAAATTTTTATGACATAAAAATTTGATATAATATAAAGTCATATTTAATGATTGTGTATTTCAATAAAAGTTTGGTTTGATTCGATTTTATATTTATTAATAGTGAGAGTGTCGTTAAAGTCAAATTGAAATGTTATATAAATAAAATGTGTATTTAATATTTAAGACAATATAAATGAGTAGTAGAATATCGCGGTTAAGAAATTGTTTTCGAGTTTATAAAATGAGCAGGAAATGCTGAAAACCTACTTATGAAAGATTTTACTGTCTCTTTATAGCGGGACTATAAAATATTCTGCGTATATATACACGAAAAGAAAAGGGTGCTCT
Source organism: Hydropsyche betteni (assembly GCA_028571205.2). Classification (NCBI taxonomy): domain Eukaryota; kingdom Metazoa; phylum Arthropoda; class Insecta; order Trichoptera; family Hydropsychidae; genus Hydropsyche; species Hydropsyche betteni. The sequence goes on from JAOXNN020000013.1 coordinate 296,566, forward strand.
TTGACCTCTATTTTTTTTCTCGAGGAATATAAAATAGAATCAGAAGTCATTTTTAGATACGAAATCTTCAGTCAACGGTACTTAAGCTAAAACCAAGCAATAAACACAAACTGCTGAATCGTGACCGTTTCAAAGATAAACGAAAAGCAGTCGTGAAAATTTTGCATGATTTGAATTTCAATCGAAAAAACAGGACTTTGATAAATATAATATGAATATCAAATATTATCATACATAATATTAAATACAGAATTCCAATAACCTAAACACTTCACACATACCACGGATTCAACGCGAAACGCACATTCCCACATCGCACACCGAATTCTTGCATAACACACGCAATGTTCATCGAAAATGCAGCAAATCTTCTTTGGACGTATTAAATTAACATCGAGTACACTTTCAAGTATGCGGATACGAATTTTACCACACCTGAAGTGCAATTTTGTCATATCGCAGATAAAGTACGGTTCATATGCGCACTATCTGGACACGGAATCATCCTCGAGAGATTTATATACGGGAAATGTGCATATTTGTGCAGGTTTATGCAATCGCGTGTAATGTGCAAGGATCGCGGGAATCAATTAACAAATATCGGAATTGTGTTGTCGAATTATAATGAGATTGTCGATCGTAATGTGCGGTAATCGTGTGAGGAATTTCTTTGATGTCGAGAATGTTATTCGGTTGAAGTGTGTTGAGTTTTCGATGTTGAAAATAATTGCTGGTTTTATTGTATTTTAATTAAGCATGTGCAATATTGATGACCTGAATAATAATCAGTATAATCGAAAACGTATTGTTTAGTTTTTGGTCCGTAAATCATCAAAGATGAATCCGGTCTTTTTATTGAATTTTATCTTTCACGTAATGAAAAATAATTTCATATTCAATTTTCGAAATATATACGATAACATCTTTATTGTTTACTGTAATGAAGGTTGTAAAACAAAAGTAATGAGTTCAATTTAGTATTGAATGTTTCTTTTCAACGTTTTGTAAAGAAAATTAAATATTTCCAACTTGAATATAGTCGCGGTCATCCATTCTTCTCGAATAATGAGTTTGAAGAACCATATAATTAGCATTAATAATTTTATTTTTAAAATATTGTATATTAATTTCAAATAAATTAATGGAAATGTGTATTTTTATATCCCGAATTGATCGATAAAAACATCGAGTTTTATACTAATCTGTGAAATTATCTATTTCCCGCTATTGTTATATCTTTTACTGCAATATTTACATATAATTATTCAAATTATTAGATATAATAGACGATAGACTATTTCTATTTTAATAATTTAAATATTGATTACGACGAGTGCTGCAATTTTTTAAAACGATTCTTAGAAATTCTTCAACAATAAAATACGACGAAAAACTCGGAAAATCCTGTTTCGACAATAACACGATATCACTGTTCTAAGAACCGAATTTCAAATTAATATAATTATTTGAAAAAAATAATCGTTAACGATGAAACTCAAAAACCTACAGTTCACTCTCGAATCCGAAATGAATAAATAAAACCTCAAAATATCATCTCATCTAAATTAATTATTTAACCGCGTGTCGGAGGCGACAGTATCGATTAACCCATTGGCGGTCGACAACGCAAGCTCGTACGCGTGACTGATGATGGGTACCGGAGCCGGTGATTTAGTGCTCTCGAATGGCGTCTCGAAAGTCATGTTTTCATTAAAAAATCTTATCGGGAGACGGTGTGATCGACGACGACATCTCACAAAAATCTGCTTCCTCTTCGACGGATTTCACTTTCGTTTGCGGCCACTGAATAAAATTTTTCGATCGATTTATGCGATTAGGCAAAGCGGTCGTAATATTTTACATCGCATGCATAATGGTAATCTGATATGTAATAGGCTTGTTTTCTGAAGAATAGATATATTTTAGTATAAAGGTTCCACGAGGAAAAGTGGGGTCATATTCTATTGAATATACAATTAGAATTTTTAGTATATGATTCATATCAATGAAACGTTATGATTTATATTAAAAAAAGGTACTATCCTTAAATTATCTTCAAATTGTTTTATTTTAATATAATAATATTTTTTGATAATTTAAATTTTATAATAAATTCATTCGATTTCAAAATCGTTTGAAATAACGAATTAATTAGTTTTTTGTTTTGGAAGTATCACAAACAAAAAGAATGAATGGGCACTTCCAAAGCATATAAAAGATATTCATAAGGCGATTTCAACAGTTCTATATTTTGTTTATGATGCGACAATATAAAATATATTGCATCAAAATAATGTTCAAAAGTGTCGTTATGTAAAAATTAAACCGTCATTATACAATGTTGTAAATCTCGAGTGAAAATCGGACGCATCGGAAATGCATACAATTAATAAATCACGACCGGTTATTAATTAATTTGTCAAAATTCGAAATTGCCTTCGATCATCGTTAAGCGATTAGCGGCGTTTTAGTGCTTTCGATTGTTTATTTATTTAAATCGGTGAAATTTTAGAATGTGCGTAAATAATGCGCCTTTTGTCGGCGGACGTTATGATAGAAATGTTGTCGTTAAACGTTACAAGCTTCGCGGCGCGTTGTATAACGCCGAAAAAACATTTTGCAACTATATTATTTTATGAAGCTCATAATGATTCATCGGGTCTATTATGCCGTAAATATTTATTAGTTTTTATTTTCCGTATTGGAGAAAATCGCAAAACACCATAAAATTTCTAAAGATGATTTACGGTTTTGTTGATTAGTCATAAGGATCTTCCGAATTCGCTTAGCGTTTCATCACCGATTTTTCTTGCGCACGTTAAATTTCATCATCCGAATCAAGCAGATTGTCCGCTTCTTTTTCAATATTCTCCGATAACAAATGATCCATAAAGCGCGCGTCCACAAGGCGTCGACGCGTCCGTCGCAGCCAAAGTGTGAAATATCGGACGGCTTTTAAAGCAGACAAAATTACCAAATAGCCGATAGTGCGTGTGTAACTGGAGATGACCTCGTGTTAGGAAACGAATTTACAATGAGACGGACACAATTAAGGCGCCATCGATGGCGCCTGTACAATATCCCTAAAAGCACTTTCACGCCGGCGACAAAGTGCCAATTGCACAACCAAAATAACATAATAAATACCCCTTTTCGAAATTGGCTCGGTGGTCATATAATTTCGTCGGATTTCTACCGAAACGTGATGTTTTGTTGATATGATCTGAATATACTTCGATGTTTTTTTTTTAAATATAATATATCTTCACGATAACGCTTTATGTATTGATTTTATTATTCCGATAAATAACGTAATAAATACTTCTGAGTCTGTGAAACTAGCTCGATAATCTTGTTTATTTCAATAAATTTACGGCTGATGTGTGTAAAATGTGATCTATAAAAATATGTGAAATGTGATCTTTCGGTTAGAAAAATGAATGGTTTTTATATAATTTTTTGTGGGTTCCGTATTAATCATTGTACTTAAGTTATGTATCTTAGATTTTATAGTTTTTTGAGTGTTTACCACTTCGAAAATTTCCACGTATTATTAAGATAGATCGTAATGTGACTTTTTTGATAAGTTGTGAGCTTAATAGATGAATTGAAAAAAAAGTTTTTTAAATGGATTCTCTAAAAGTCAAGCAGCGTAAGTTAATTTTTTTCTATTTTTTCGAATCAACACGCTTATGTAAATATTCAGATAACATTCGATATGAGTCAAAAATGACATTTTTTTTCATATTGATTCATTTAAAAATTCATAGACAAATAAATATGACATAATATTTACTAGCTTTTAATAGATTTTTACAAAAAGAATATTAATTAAAAAAATATATTATGGTTTGATTAAACTAAAAAAAATCAACTCCTCATTACTAGACAATCAATATTAACACGGATGTGCAATAAATACACAATACTCATTGAAAAGACAAATTATATTCTAAAATTCAAATTCTGAATATCAAATTTCGTTTTTAAAACATGAACATTAAATTATATTATGATGCATATATAAATAATATTCATTCATTTTATTCCCAAATAACAAAAATTTATAAATTACTCAAACTTCAACAGATCAATTAAATGAAAACGATCGATTTCATCACATTCACCATTCTTCGATATTCTCACAAATCGCTCATATAGAGGATACAAACGTCGGTACTACTTCGCGATTAGTTAGCGATCATGGCTTGACTTTTAAATTACACACAAAGTGTTCGATGACGATTTAACCGACCTGTCGTCGGGGTCAAGCTAAAGACGATTCGAACGATTGAGAAAACATCGGTCGGTTCGAATCGATCACGCCGACTGCTTGACCTATGACCCCTCGTCTCGTTTACAATTGAACGCGCAATGAGAAAATTGATTTTTTTTTCTACGCACAATCGTATGAAAATCGACGGAGACCACCACGAAACGTTCGCGAAGATTCGAATTTCAGAAATTGAATAATGGACAAGATGAGTGTTTTGTTTGTTCGGTTCGTTCTGATGCGTAAATGATGATGATTTGATTTTTGGGGATTTTGATGAGTCGAAACCGGCGTTTTTCAAGTACGACCATAACACTTTTTACATGTTTCTGAAATAACACGGTTTAAAGAAAAATAACCGATTATTTTTTTACACTTAAACAAGGTATAAAAATAAATTGTATTATTTCAATACACAATTATAGTTATTAAATAAAAATTTCCTATATTTTTTAATGATTTCAAATTGCATATAGCATATTTGTATTCAAATATTATATATTGATGGAACCTACTTTCAATTTTCATATGGTCGCCGAACATTTTTTATACACGGTAGGCTCTAAAACGTATCCCCCGTGTAAAAAAAAGGATTGGGTTTAAATAGTGGACGTGTCGTACGTCGCTTAACTTTGTTTGGAATTCATCAATTAAACTTTGGAGAAATAAAATATATGAGTCGTTAAGTTTTTTCGACATTAATCCAATCCAAAAAATTTAATCGCGCATAAATATACATATCGTTTTCGAATGTTTATTTGATTACATTTAGTTCAAATAAATATAAGCTTTTATAACAAAAATAGAACTCCAGACACAAAGCGCCATCAATTCTAATTCATCGATTTACTCGATTTTTTTGCAACACTTTACACATGTCCAGCTTGAAAGAAAATATGTTTTTTCTCACGCCGGCATAGAAACAGTTCATGCCCATTGAATTCAAAAGTTGAACTTTATTCGTCCGCAGCGACACACATATTTATTCACAATGGCTACGTGTCGTCTAATTTGAATATAAACGTTCACATTTCATTGAGATCTCTAAAATATGCGATCAATACGACATTATGCCATATTATCATTTTTGTATCGCGCCGTGAAAAAAGGCAATGCCGCCATAAAGTAGTAATTTTTATTTATACCGAATCGTTTACAAAATATCAACTGTTCAGAATTAGTTTTACGACCGCGAATATATATTCAATCGGTGCAGATCTCCAGCGTTTTTATTCACTCCAAATGTTAATTTGTCGAAAGTTGTTTTCGCATCGCGTGTCTCGTGCATAAAAGAACAAAAGTGCACTTATGCAAAATTCAATTATTTATGCGACGATTTTACTAAATAAAATTTTCGATTTTTATCACATCTCTGGGCGATCGTCGACCGGTTATTCTGATTAGACGGAGGCTTTTCCTTATTGCCTTTTGGGAGAGATTCGATATGATTGAAGCGGGTCACGATCATCTATAATCATCGTCGTTGAGATAAACTCGAAAAAATGCAGATTATACTATACGGGCGTATCGCCTGTCGGATCTCGTAGGCGATAAAGCTTCGTTTTTATTATTAATAAATCTGGAATTATGATATTTATGCGGTACATGCGAGTACTCGAGAGTAAGTGTCGAGTTTCGTAATTTTATATATGTGTAAGTATCGTGGAACATCGATTCAATAAGGGCTTGTTAAAATATTTTTAAATCTTTCAACACTCTTGTTTGGTTCTCATTTTTAATGTTTGTTGAGATATTCAACATTTTTCTTTGGCTTTTAGTGTCAGCATTCGGTGACGATTTTGTAATATTTGAATTTTATTTGTTAGTGTTATTTGCCAATATTAACATATACTTTGACAATAGATTTTTTTTGTGTGAATGACATTTTTTAGAGATGAATAATTAAGAACGTAATGTTATATGTTAAAGCCAATATATGCTCGAGTATCCTGGAGGAAAAACCAGGTTCTTCAAAAACAGGATATGGTTAATTTTAGCTTTGGTTTTCCTGCATCTTTAATCGTGTATAGATTTTTTTTGATCGTATTTTATACAACGCATACCGCAAAGAAATTTGTATGCATCTTTTTTAATCTTTTTACAGTTAAGCCTTAATAGTCCAGACTGATTCGAAGATCCGGGTGAACGAACTAAAACAAAAATATTTTCAACTTTATAGACCTGACTAGCAATTTGAAAGAATGGTATTTTCCACCATAATAAAATGATTTATGAAATGCATTGATGTAGGTATTGAGGAAAATGCATTTTGAACTACTATATTAATGAACCTAAGATAAATCGTTTTAATGATCTTGAAATGTTTTTCAAGATCATTTAAAGATAACTGTGTTTCAAAATTTACGTCGTGTTTCACCATCAATCACAAAATTCAAATAAAATTTCATTCGAACAAGCAAAGCTTAAATGTTATTCATAAAATCAAAATTTTACAACGTGACGAAAAGCAACCATTAAAAGTTAATGTAGAATTTATCCTTCGATGGGTTTTTATACGCTTCGAAGATGTGAAACTTCATATGAAATTATCCTTTCAATACGTCAATAATACTCGAGTCGAACGGCACAGGGTCATCCTCAGAACAATATAGTAAGTGTCAATCCTGTGTTTACAATCAAATTTGCATTGAAAGTGCGACATATGAAAAGTACGAGAAGTAACGAAACGGAGGTCAACTGCCAGAAGCTGTAATTGTATAGATCTGACAAATCTTTGAATAACATCCAGCGGTGTAGAATTAAAGATAAACATATGGTTCATGTAATTTTTTCTTCGAATAGATATTTGAATATGAGTTTTTTCGTTGCCAGATTGAAAAAAGTCAATAACCCTGTCTAAGAACCTTCAAAAGTGTTATCTGACAAAATAATATTTCCAATCATGACAATGATTACATGGTATTTGATTAAAATATTTGAGGCTTAAATGAATCTTTTTGTTCATTCAATATTGGAAGGCTAAGAAGTTAGCATTACATTTTTAAATCAACATTATCGTATAAAATCCTTCATATAAACTATATATGTTCAAAAATTAAGAACTGCTTATTGCGAATTTCAATATTGGTATAATATTGACGGTTAATTTGAAAAAATGTACGTGAAATTTTTGTTATGTCAACGCTTTGAATAAATCTTTCATAAAAATCATATTTACTCATAAATTAAGAACCGTTCTTTAAAATTCTAGTACTAGGATAATATGAAACGTCAGTTTGAAAAGCTTTGGTGTTTCTGTTTTGACAGTCGATGCGTTGTTGCGAATGCGTTGCGCAAACGGGCCTAACTGGGGCCGCGCCTAATTGACGCCGTGCAAATCATCATTCAATTATATGCCTATCGCACATAATGGACATCGATTTTAATTTGAATAGTAAAATGAAAACGAAAAAGATAAAGCAGTTTCTACCTCGACATGTCTTTCGACGTCTATCGATGGTATCGTGGATCCAAGAAAGGTTTCGAGATGGTCTTTTTGAGTTTATGCGGTGAAGATATTTTAGAGAGTGAATGTAATGAAAGTGTTTTTGAATAATGAAAGCTATTTAAAAAAATATATATATATACATATATTTTATTTCCAAATTCGTGCTGAGCTTGAGAGAGCGTTTTGTTTTGAGTACTGGGCAATATGGTCGCATATGAATTTTATAGTGTTTGATGATCTGTTATTGATCAGAGCTCGTGTTCAAGATTCGTACATATGCAAGCTTTTGATTCTAAATCACTATTAATGAATTCTCAGAAAAATATTTGTAAATTATTGAAATATTTTGTTATGTATTGTAATGAGCACCTATAGTTTTTACTGCATAAAATTACAGTAAAAATTATAATCCATTATGAAATTCCGATTTGTGGAAATATTCATACCAAAATGTGTATTCAAAATTTTATTTATTAGAGTTTTATTCAAACTGATGTTGGCGCCTAAGGAAAAATCGTAATTTAAAAAAAACAATGAAAATCAAGACGGAGACGGACCTCAACCGCTAAACGGATTCGTATTCCAACCGATTCGTCTCTTTTTCATTAGAAACAAATACTACACATACGAAACATTTTGACAAAGGCCAAAAGACATTCTTTACATTTATTTCGAATTAATATTTGTGACCACGCTTCCATTATGCGGTTATTTATTCGCTCGAAAACAAATAAAGTCCGAGAACGTATATAATAACGTTAAAAGACACGCGTACAATGAATTAGGCTTTATCGATGCATCTATCCGTTTGGTTTTTGTATGGTCTCCGTTGATTTATTCGCATATTTTTTCAAATGTGCTTAATTTTGTAACAAAATATATAGTCGGTTCGATTTTCTTTTGGTATGCTAACGGTTGCCGTACGTTTCGACATCCTGACAGTAAAACATATTCAATAACATAATGTCCTTTTTAATGTCTTTATTATTTATTTATTTGTTGTAAAAAGGAACATCTGTATATTATGTGTGCGAGATGAGGATGACTTCATTATTGTCTGGCGCGAAGAAATGTCATTCGCATTGTTTCCTTTTTTTGGTAAACAAAATTTTTATGTGTAATATATTTTAATTGTCGATATTTAGTATTTTATTCGAACAAAATTTATAGATCTGCTTATGCGTAAAATGAAAAATAAAATTTTCCACGGCCGTCATGATGACAATGAAAAATGTACTTTATAAGAATCATCCAAAAAAATACACAGAAAAATTAATTTGTTAAATAAATTAGAATCAGATACCATAAATAATGTGAAACAAACAAACTAGTGAAGTTATCTGTGAAATATCGCATTAAAAAGAAGAAACAATCATGTAATTCATGTATCTACGCATTATTTGCATTAGATAAATTATTTACCATTCAATTACTTATTTCAGATTTAGCAATTAAAAATAATTGATTATAACATCCAACTTAACCTTTATGCAGAGAAAATTAATTAACATTCAACTTACGCTATAAGATAAATTTATTTTACGTGTACCACGTATGTTTTTTGTTGAAATTCCTTAGAGAATATTATGAAATTCACACTATGGTACAATTAACAGTCCATGCAATACTCGAACTTCGAAGAATACTAATGACAATATTAAATTGTCATAAAAGTATTGAAAACGCTCACCTTTAGACGACATAAATACGTCAATGCTAAAAGCAACTATGTATTAATTAAATAAAATCAATGATCAATTCGGTGTCGTAATGCGTGAGAATTTGTGTTATAAACACAAAACGAAAATTATAGAATCTCTCAGTCATCAATTCCATAGTGCGATCCATTTTGTTCATCGTTACAAATCACAAGATAATAATTTAAACGTTCTTCTCAATATACGATGATGATTTTTTTTACAAATAATATAATAAATTATATGTGTAATAGTCGGACATTTTCGGGTCGAAAGGATCAAATGTAGAGGTTTTCTCTGAAGATTTCCCAATACATTTACCGAGGGCTCACATGGAATTATTCACGTCTTTTGAGAAGATTGCGATTTGATGATAATTGTGATAGACTTCTTACACATTGTGATGACAATCAAAATGAATAACTGCTGGGGAATTGATTAAAGCTTACAGAGTGCCGTCGTTTTGCTAACTACTAGAATATTAAAAGAGGCGTTCTCAGAAATACAGAGTTCCTACGAAGTAAAGTACTTATTTACTTTTAGCGTTACTTATTTTTATCATTAATCTGAAATTCGATATAGTTTTACATATACAATTGCTTATAAAAACCTTAATACAGATTGACGAAAAAAATATTTTATGATGCAAAGAAGTTAATAAATTTCTAAAGGTACCATTTTACTTTTACTTTTCAAAACATCTTTATTAATACAATCATGACTATAAAATAAATAGTTACAAATTGTATTTACGATCGGCATTTTCAACGAAACAATTTTCCTTTTGATAAAACAGACAAGCAGTGATTTCACACGCGCTCAGTAAGTATGTTCGCATTTAACACTCGGGTCACCATTTTGACGAAATAAACGAACACACGATTATAGCCTATCAATCCGTGATATTATCCACAGGTCAACTAGGTTGTGTTCGATGCAACTAAAAGACATTAAAAGCGGCGACTCTTTTGCCATTAAACCGTGGCTAGCCATCAAACGCGACATCGACATATACCACCTTTTAATTCTGTGGACAAGTGATCGATCGGATCTGAAGAGCCTTTCGTAAATTCGCTTGGATTCCACATTGAAATTTATGTGAATCAAAGTTCAAACGGCAACACATTATGTCTTTTAATTTTGCATAAAATATTAAACTGTTAGTTGAATACGTAAACGTTAGAGTTGTTAATTGATAGCGAAAACTAGTTGCGATCTGTGCCATTTCCATTCGCGTCACTCTTCCTAGAATCGAAAATTTTCGAATAAATATTTCATGAAATAATACAGATCGAATCAAAATATGTGTCGAAATGTTTTTCGATCGTCTATTTAGCGAGTTTCGCCATCGTTCGAGTATTGTTGCCATTTTGACGTTTGACCCGGCTCGTCTCCGAGGTGGACAATGTAGTCACTTTGTCGACACCCAGCAATACGTACTTTGAAGCACAATGTCGACAATGATATTACCTTATTGCCTCGAGGCGCCATATTCATATATTATTGCGGTATTGCATGCGATTTTCTACAGAGTAATGGTGCAATTTTAGCTGGGGCACATCGATGACGATCATCATCAAATACATAGCAGCACAAGCGCTTTTCTATTTTTGTACATTATTTTTTTATTCATATGGAACTGGAATCTTTTGAAATATAGTGGTGCCAATAAATAAATATGTTTGGTTTAATGCATGGATCGAGTTTTTGTTTTCGACTAATTTTACTATTATGGTATATGAATAAAAAAAAGTGAAAACGAAAACATTCATATTTACTTTACATTGCACTCTGTATAAATATTATGTAATAAAGAAGGGGTTCGTTCTTCGGTATCCGCTTAAAAAAAAACGACTACGTTCTACGAAATCCGTATATAAATATATTCATTTTTTTTGAAGATGTCCGCTTCTATTGCGAATATAAATATCTGGGTGTAGGAATTCGCGGCTATTGGCAATCTCGGCGACAGATCATAAGCGACAGCAATCCGGCCGTGGCCCATAACCGAAAGGTCACTCAATCTATGTGGATTATCGGATTATGCATTTTATACATAATTTGTCCACTTCCAAATGGGACGTCTTGAAATGCCTCGACCGACGGCTAGAGTGAATAAAAAACCGATATGAGCTGTGAAAAAAAACCGTCTCAAACTAGTCGTTATACTGTCCGAACTAGCGTGAAAAATGTCGACGATTAATCGAAATAAAACAAGTGTTAAATGCCAGTTTTCTCGATGTTTCGGAAATTAATTATAATGTTGCACAAGTGATTTTAGCAATTCCATATATTTCGGTTCTTCTGTAGGATCGTATAATAGCCTTTGTTATTGTATTATGGGTGTTATTTCATTATGTTACGAGTTTGTGTATAATCAATTCTTTCTTAAACGGTTCGTTTTATGCCTACGTACGAAATGGCTTGTGCTCATTTTATTCTATAAGCCGTATAAAATATAAAAAATAATCAATTACAAGCCATATAATATGATTATTTCGAATCGTAAAATCTTGGGTTATTTCGCACCAACTCTTGCGTTAAGGCTCGTTCGATTAAGAACCTTTTCAAATGTAAATTGAAACATACACATCGCAGCGATTCGAGGATTCGATTTGTACGCAATTGCGAAAATGTATATGAAATTTATACGCATGTCTTTGCGTAAATATCTAAATGAGAATATGACTCGGATTTTATTTCAGCATATTATTATTAAGTATAGAATTTGATTAGATTTGCATTTTCAATTGTAAAAGTTTGTGAACTTTGCGCACAATCGATGATAAAATTTCTTAAACATGATTTACAGAGCAATCATCCCGAAGTAAGTGCGCATTAATTGTAAAGATCCAAAGTAATATAATATCTATATTAGAATATTTCAATGATGGCATTAAACGTTTCCTAACACCTCAATTTGCAATCGCATTCTTGTAGTGATTATCGGATTATTTAACGTGAGGTGCCAAACGTTTTGGGTACGCAAATTATCCTAAATATTCTGCGAGGGACGCCAAATTCGAAACTTTCTAAGAACAATGGTGGTCAATTATGCAAACGATAATGATAAGTATTACTCAATCGGTCAATATCTGAAATGTTTAAGTGTCGTGCCATATAAGCCTGATGCTAATTGACCGTTATGCAAATACGCCTATTTTTCACGTTTAACATGAACTTTCCGGTATTTTTCGTATATGTCTGATTCTTTAATGAGCTACATGCTGAGTATATTCGGTTGATTTCGTACGTTTGTACATTTATAAGTGATTCAGTCCTAAATTTTCAATGTAAAGTATAAATTGAATTTGAAATATTTTTTATAAATATAACGGTTTTCTTTGTATAAACCATATTTGCATAAATTAACACAAAATTAGTCAAATTTCCCCCAATCGTTTAAGCAAGCTTCGGATGTCGGATCTCGGTTATTGTTCTTCTATTGTGTGGTAATAATGCAGACACGGATGGCCCACGCCGTCACAAACAAACGGCGGCTTCTTTTGCGAAATTTTGTATTGACGATGAGGTCGTAAAGTTCGGTAGCCGGAGACGTCTCCATATTGGACATAAAATAATTGCCCAACCGAAGACGACTTGCAAAACCCGCTTCGGAATCCTTCAGACTCCCTAACTCGTACCGAAATAGTAGACGGGATCTGCAAGGAAAAACCATCAAGGTGACTTTCTAACTGCGTCAACGTTCTAGGATTTCACAAATTATAATATAAATGTAACATGATTCATACAATTTTGCAAAAGCTTCGATCGGATTAAGTTACATTAGACAATATTAGATTCGCGGAATTAAGTTTACTCATTTGCTTCTTGTTTTAGCTGTTGATAAAATAGAGATTATTTTTCCTTGTGATTTCCATAAATCAATATTTACCATTATATACATATTAATGAAAACAAATTTTGAAACTATCTTCAGATCGTAATAATGATAATATATCGAATACATCATATACACCACAAAGTTTATCAGTAATAATTATTAGATTTAAAATGCATCGACAGGTTCTAGATAACTGACATAAAATCCTCACCTCCTTAACTTAATTTACGATACGATTTAGCAACGACCACATCGCTTGCATTACGCATATCACATGCGAACATCACTTGCAATAAATTTGAAAAATACAGAAGCAACACTTAATACAGATGGTCGTTTATATCTCCATTAACGTTGCTGTGTGCGAAACCGCGATGAAAGTCAGAGGTCTTATCTTAGGCGCTCATCTGCCGCTAAATTTATTCTCAGATATCTCAGCCGATTTATTGAAAGCCACACCTTGTGTATGGAAAAAATTTGAAGATCGAATAGATCGAGATTTCAGATAGGAAACATCAGAAGAGAACGAGAGTGGCGTCGAGACGTTGCGCAAATTTAGTGGGCGAAAAGAATATCCTTGAAGCAAAAATATCACATTTTTTTCATTTCATTTATACATAATATATATGCGTTTTGATTAAAAGATGAGATAGGTGTTAATTTTTATTAATCAACATTTCGATAACATTTACTCTATCAAAAATGTTTCTAAACGGCGTCGCATCGTTTTGAAACTGATGACAAAAAAAATCATTGTAATATAATATTTGAGATTGCGTCGCCAATGACGGATCGTTATCAACGATCGATAGTGACTTTTCTACGCTCATTTATTTATTGTTTTATTCAAATCGCGCGCATAATTTCGCCGACGGCTCCATTGTCTATGCAATTCGCAACGAATTCGAATTATAATCGTCGGAAAAACGACTAAATTAAACATGCGTGACACTCATATTTCTATTATAATCTTTTTCTTGTGCAAATTCGAACCGGCGGATGTAACACAATCGAAATTTTAGCGCCGACACCGTCGATGGCGAAATTTAGCCGGCAACTAATTGACGCTGCGTTGTAAATTCTAATCGTATTACACCAATAAAGTTCGCGTTAATCGGCCAAAACAAACAATCGAAACCGCCCCGGGCGCCAATATACATTCGAAATATAAAAGCAGCGGACTAAAAAAGAATCAGCCGAAAGAACAGCTCGTAAAAGTCTGACTGTGGATTTATAACGATCGCGATTTTAACGCAACTCTTCTCGCCAAAGATTTACGGCGTAAAATGCGCAAACATTGTAAATGTATGCACACAAACGGCAACCATGAAAGCGCTATCTCTCGCTTTTATAATTTCGTTTTTTCGATGAAGCTTATGTCTGAAATTACAGGTGCATTATTATCGGTTGTGTGCAACGCGTCATTATTTTTATGTGTTTCGTTGGCAAAGTGCACGAATCTCGATTGGAGAAATCGACATTGTCCTTCTGTGGTATGGGAATGCTTAATTTTCGTCACAAGTTTACTTAACACGCATGCGAATGTTATTTTTCTGATTTAACACCGATATATTAAATAGTTGACGATACAAAATTGCCGTATTGACACATTCCTCACAAATGACAAGTATGGAAAAAAATGTCTAAGTACATAGTTTTATTACTGCACAAGACAACCATAGAAAACTTGTATTAGAGTTATCGTAAATATACCGAAAAGTAATGAATAGTTTTTAATTTATACCGAAAAAAATATTATTTCTAAATACTATAAAAAACTTTTTATTTATACGATATTAATTTCAGAATAAAAAATCAAATCAACACATGATGATGAAGAAAAATAATAATTTATCGATATTTTTTGTCAACGAAGATTATAAATTTCACTTCAATACCTCCCTCGCATTTGCAAAATTTTAAGTTATTCTAAAAAAAATGCTTTATTAGATATTGCACCACATTTTAATAAGTGTATCTTTGGTAATCACTTAGACGAATCAATATTGATAGATGGATGCCTTATTCAATTTGTTGTCTATTCTTTCTCGCTTATTATCCAATTGGACATGCGGTATTTTGATGTATTCATTTTTGCCGAAAACGTTGCATCACGCATTTATGACATTAATAAATTATGCACATTAAATTATTGTGCTTGGCCGACCGGGGCGTTATATTTAATTAATATTGTGTTTATGAAAATCAATATAAAAATGGCATTTTATACGTTCGAGCGTTACGGTTGTCATTAAGCTTTCGACTCATTCGCACATATATTTTATTATTTATACGAAATATATTCAATTTTGTCATCGGTTTCGTTCCAAAAGGTGTATCGTATAAATTTGTGAAATTGTGTGAATGACAAACGTATAAATTTATATATTCAAATTAGATAAGAAATGCGTATATTTGATTTACGATTAAACATCGAGAAACATTTACATTTTTTTTATTCAAATGAATGATAATTTAATTTTTCAATTCTAAAAATTACAGCGAATCCAACATCTGCAACGTTTCATAAAACTTGGAATTTCCTTGGCGGTGACTCAGACGAGCAGTTTGGAGCGAAACCCACATTTAGCCCACACAAATTCTCCCCTGTATTATTAAAATGGTTCGGTGCGTTGCACATTTTATTCTATTTTCGTTGATTATCTCCTATAAATAGATTCATGTCAGAAAGCTCTTGACCGAATAGTCATTTGTGCTTGACAATGACATTTAATAATCTGGATCAGCCCACGCTTCAGCTTATGCAAAGTGGCCCTTTCAAAATTGATTCATGTCTGAGATGACCATTGTTTTCCGCGCGTATTAGGACATGCTATTATTATTTTTTTATTTCTGAGTCAATAAAATATTAATAAAGAAATCATTAATTTTTGTTTGTATAGGTTTGAAATTATAACAACGTGTGATAGAATTATAATGATTTTAAGATATCTAAAAAGCATTCGAATACTGATTAAATATTACGTTCCAAACACATGGTCACACCAAATGTGTTGGTATATTAGCCTAATGGACCGTCCATCATACCGAAATAATCTGAAATAATAGCATATAGTTGACGTTTCTGTACATGGGTTTATATTTAGCATACATATTCGTGCATACGAACTCAGCTATTGGGAACAAAACAAACAGTTGGATAAAGTTCAAAGGTCCCACGCCGGGCAAAATGGCGTAACGATTATATAACCCCAGCGTATTACAGAACGGCTATTGGTCATCGCACAACGTAACAAATAACGTTTAATAATAATTTAGATATTATTATATTGTGCCGTTTTCAATTCGGACACAATGGCTTTTCTTCGTCGTGCCCTGGATCCAGGCTTTGTCGATCCGAAATGTGATTATATGTTGTTACTTTGTATAAATGATTTTTATCTTGGACGTCAGCTTGTCGATTTTGCTTTGTAAGGAATCCATTTGGTTTTAGTTCTGATTTTTATCTGAAATGATCGATTTAGTTTTTATTGTTAGCGTATTCAAAATTTTGCAATTTAATAGGTCGACTTTCAGTAGAAAAAAGCACAATAAATAAATAGATATTCGTTTGCATGTTTATAAACATTTTATGAATCTATAGATATTATGTAATTTATTTGAAAAAAAAATACATCCTGTTCTCGTCTTTTATTAAAAGTTTCATTGATTCGAAGAAGCGTTAGATTTATACGCAACTATTATGAAAAAATCTAATGTATTTTCTTCGTGAACCGGATATTAGCGAATGTTTTGCACAATATCTATGCAAAACCTTTTTTCAAAAACCAAAAGCTTCGAAAACGCTGTGTACAGTAAAACTCAAATATAGAATTATAATTCTTCGAGCGGTGACAACCTTATCTTTAGCGGATAGAAAATAATCTCGAATAACAATAGGAAATCGTTGTGAATAATCTGAAAGTAAATATTCTTGTTGGAATATTGAAGCGATAGCGCGAGAAAGGTTGAAGCAATTTATCATTTTTTTTTTAATATTATTTACAATTTTCAAGCAAAATATCTTAATTATTTTTATTATATAACTTTTTCGGTTTATATATGGAAAAATGATCAACACTACAAATTTTTGTTTTTTCAACCACTTTCCCACTTTTGGATCTTTGAGCTAGATCAGCAGCGATAACAACCCGATTCGTTGGCTAATGAAACGCGCATAAAAATAAATCGTCTGCATCGTATCTAGATGATTGGCAAATAATATTTCGAGCGCCAAAAGTTCCAGATAGCTGACAGCTTTTGCGAATTTTAGTGGGCGATTTTTTTCCAACGTATATCTGCACATACACGCGTCCGCATTTCCACAAAATAGCGTGACCGAAAAAAATCGGTGTTCTGGCGTCTCTTTTTTGTTTTCGTTTTTCTTTTTCGAAAAAGCCGAGGCGGTCGAAAAAATGGGATTGTTCTGAGTGATGGTCACGAACCTTTCACGCTCTGAGAAACCGCGTGTAGCCCGCGGTTACACGTATTTGTGAATAAATAAAAAATAATAATATCCTCTGAGTTGCGAAAAATCCGAGCAATTAAGATGAAGTATGTTCGGATTTGTTGCGTGTTTATATTGAGTGTATTAGTTCTAGTTGTATTTTCGATAATTTCATTGACGTATCGATAAATGTGATCTTTATTGGAGGCTATGAACCTCAATAATGTGACACTTTTTGATAAATTCAGAAGCATATTACATGTGTAGAAAATATATTATGAGTGACCCCAATTTTTGATGAATCTTTTTTGCATTTTGAATTGTATCAATATTTATGTAGGTTTGTCCAGTAGTTGAACTTTAATAAAATTATATATGATATTGAAATGTTTCGACTTTGAAATTCAAATGACAAAAGAGATATCAATCTGTAACTGAAGCCGGCTAATATTTTCGTAAAACAAAAAGTAGAAAACCTTCTAAATTTTTCAATGAAATTAATTATGCATGTCCAATTTCTTAATTGAATATTTCAATTTTATAAGAAAGGTTATATATTTCTAGTTTTTTTTTTTTAAATGAGTACCGAAAATTTGCGGCCATCTTCATCAATAGGTAACTTATATTATTCCAAATCGCATACATCATATTATATTATTTTATTTCGTTCTAAAAGCGTCTTCACACGTCCGAAGTGTAAAGAACATGATTGACAGCTCCAAATTAGGACAAACCTCCATACCGAAACTGTTCACATACAACGCGTCGACGAACGCCAATTTCCAACATTTTCGTCTTCGACACTCGCTTACCGTCAACCGACAATAAATAAGTGAATTTCGCGATCCACCGTCGGTTTTCACATCACAAAACTCATAAACATTACGCATTCGATGGCAATCGCTCGTTTGATGAACGACCGAAGTATCGGATGTCTCGAGGCGCCACAACTGCAACTTAATCCGAAACCGTTTTATCTCAATTTTGAAAGTTTTTCAACATTGGATATTTAATGTATTCGTCAAAGATGGATGCTGTTTTGACGTATTAGCCGTATGTTGAACTAGGCTCTTAAAAACTATTTATTGAACGTTTGTTAGTCATTGTCATTAGCTTGCTTATACTTATTAACCGACCACTTGATAAGTGTCATCTTAAAATTGTCTGTTTTTCTGATGAATGATTTTAAAAACAACAAAAAATATTTTTTTTAGTCAGCCTAAAAAAACATTGTTTTTTTTTTATATTTGAAGTATTCAAGTATGAATGAAATTTATTTTGATAAAAAATTTGCAAGTATATTTTCAAGGGGTGCTTAAATCGTTCGTGATTCATCATGTTTATATATTGATTTCTTAAATTTCTAAAAAATATAACTTCTAACCTTCATTAAACAACTTGAAGATTTATGAGTGCAGGAAAATACTCTTTTACAATCAATTATTATTTCGAAACGATTCAGTTGAAGAATATCCTAAATCCGAGCTGCGTTCATTGTCAAAACAATTTACAACATCAACACCTGCACATTTGCCTCGACAATACCCGAATAGAAGAGGAGTACTCGCTAATGACGCCCAATGCGCGCACTAATTGCATTATTGGTATTAGAATATGCTCGAAATGCTCGCACAAAGGCGTTTCGACTTTTTGTGCATTGACTTTTCGCGTTTTATAAATATATTCGGTGATTCATGGCTGGCTGCTAGTGACTAATTATCGGGTGTAGGATGGAGTTCGTGGAAAGCGAAGTTGGAATGTTTACTATGACGCAATTGTTGTATTACAGTTACATTGTGGCATACACTAGAAATAAATAGTAATTCGTTTTGTTGGGCAAACATCTGCGATGCTGCGAGATGTGCAAAAAAGTCATTTGTGAGATATAAATGGGAGAAATTGGTTTTTTTTCTTGGAAGGCACTTCGAGTTACCAAATGTGCGCGGTGCGATTTGCTAACAAATAATTAAAAGATGCAATTTAAATTTATATTAATGGTTGGATTTTCTGACATGAGCGTCAAGTTGTGAAAATCAACACAGTCCAATTATGAATGTTTTTTTATAGTACTCAAAACTAATAAAGAAAATCTGTCTAGATGTTTTACAATAAATCGTGATTAAAATTGAATTTATTAGCAACTATAATATGAAAAAAATATTGATTATTAAAACTAATTATATGTATAGAAAAACACCACGCGTATCGATATTGACATAAGACATCACGCTAAGGTTAAAGGTGGTGATGGACAATTATAACTTTTGTAAAACAAATTTTTGTATTGGACTTCGAAATATTATATAATGAAAGGTCAAGCGGGTATTAAAATAAATTAATGTGCATACTTTTGGATAAAAGAATTATTATTGAATTATAATAATAGTGTATCCATTGTGTGCGCTTTTTAGTTCATATTTCACAGTTGAATTCGCATTGAGAGTTTCCTTGTAGTTGATCAAGATATTCAACATAAAATTTTTCATTATTTAATTTGTTTATGCAAATTCATAAACGTCCTCTTTTCCATATATTGTTCGCAATTGAGATAAGGTCAAGATGGACATAGGCGTAATAACAACAAAGAATCGTCTATCATTTTTTTTAATATTAAGGAAATTTTTCAATTCTAAAAATCAATTATAGAAATTCAGTTGCCTCTTATGAGCGTCATTAACATACCGGAAAGTATTTCCATGAAAAGAATTACGTTTTTTAAATGTACCAGAAGTATAATTCAAACCATAAATGATAATCATCAAAAAATTTGACTGGAAAAATTCCGTACTGATTTGCGACTTTCCTGATTTCATTGACATAAACCAAAAAATGTTTCTTCGAATACGGTCCTTAATCAATTTTCACATTGACCTTTCCTTAAATGTCTTCCACATTCGATCACAGAATTTACCACTTCATTAGATTCGATCTTTTAAACAGCCATCGGCAAGGCTAGGAGCTCTTCGACCGCAAATTGCCCGACAAATTCGAAAAAGATCATCATGGATAACGAGATCATCAATCGATGAAGCACCTCGTAAAATTTTCTCGACATTTCGGAAAATCCTGCGTCATTCAATTCATTGGATTAACCAAATCGCTTATTTAAGTAAAAATTTCTCGATAAATTTATCGTATAGAGATTTTCTACAAATAAAATCAAGTTTTTATTATTCTTTATAATAAATAAATTCTCTCACGTCGTATGTATTCACAATTTACTTAAATGAACCTTGGAAATTTTAATTTTCATAAAAAGGAAACAGCAATTAGGGAATCCCTACTTCATTAAAAAAATTGAACGCATGTTTTAACAGCTATAATCTAGTTTATCGATCGAATATTTTTAAGTTTAGTTCATATATTATAAGAAAAATAACACTTTTATCTTTTCTTTTCCTTTTTATATAATAACTAGTATGTATATAGGCCCGATGTTAATAACATCGGCTGTGGTTTTGTTAAGAAACGGAAAACGATAAAATGTGAAAACCCGAT
>JAOXNN020000013.1:321523-369097 GCA_028571205.2 Hydropsyche betteni
ATCATCATCATCATCATCATCATCATCATCATCATCATCATCATCATCATCATCATCATCATCATCATCAAAAGTCGTGGTTCGGGTCGTTCATTTGAAAAAAGGAAAAAAAATCAACATCATAATCATCATCATCATCATCATCATCATCATCATCATCATCGTCATCGTCATCGTCATCACCATCATTATCATCATCATCATCATAAAAGTCGCGGTTCGGGTCGTTAATTTGAAAAAATGAAAAAAAAAATCGCGTACGTGATCGAACGTCATAATAATAATCAATATTATTTTTATGATAAATTTTTATTAAAAATCAAAATTAATTCGAATCGTATTTTTCCATCGTCGTTTAATATCGACGTTTCTTTACCAACATCTGCTCTGTAATCAAAACCCATCAAACAAATTTTTAATTAAAATAAAAAAATCTCCCCAGAGAAACATGCAAATCCCTACATCGTTTTTACTCGTCCAATTTTCACACAACATTCCACAGAACAACCGAACCAAAAAGAAAACTCACACACCCGTCATCCGAACCGTCCGGGATTTCCTACGACTCGGTCCACATTAAGAGGTCATCGTCGTGCGCTTACCATTATATTTTCTCAGGGATTCACAACGACGGTCGACGAGCGCGATGGAAAAAAGCGATTCCCGCAAACCGGCTGCGAATTCTTTCCACGGACGGCCTTGAAATGACGCAACGCGTGACTGCGTCAACGTGACGCAACGTGCGTCACGCACCACCGTATGCGAGCGAAGCTTTTCCACGGCATGTGGAGCTTTCGGCGGTGTTACAACCCCGTTTTGTTCGATTCAAGGATATATTGAGGCTGTTGTGGTGATTTTTTGTGCTTGTTTTTCCTTTCGCGATGATTGGTCTTAATGATCGGTCGTGATCGTTTTCGTTGAATTTTTTGAATTTTGTTTTGTTTTGTTTTTAAATGTGAAGTAAATAAAAATTTTAAATTTTTTGTTTTATTACATTAACATAATTTCATTGCTGCTTATTTCGTTTGTATTTTTCTTTTATCCATATTGAGTAATTTGTTCTGTATATATATTTACTCGACGAGCATGCTTCTATTGAAAGCAAATAATCTATTATTGATTTGCTTCCCGATTTTTTTTCCAATATAAACATGCAAATTATTCATCAATATCAAATGTAACAATACACAAATACTTCATATTTCTAAAGCTTTTTGATTTCGAAGCAATCCATCGATATTGAAAAACAACGAACTGCCAAATTCCGCACGGCTATAAACTCAATTACGAAAACATATTTGTTAATTTTTCACTTTTCCTGTTCGAGATTTATTTTGTGCATCAATGACGACTCATCGCGCGATTACCTTGACCAATAAAATTTTAATATCGAAATGACGTACTCAAATTTCCTGAAATGTGAATCGATTCAGTTCACCTCGAAATGAGTAGCCGCTATAAATTACCGGCGATATTTATCAGTTTAATTAACGACATTATCATCATAGACTGCATGGAAATGATCGATACGATCAGGCGGGATTTTCAAAGGTTTATTGCAATAGATAAATCGGCGACGATGAGATGACTCCTGTCATCGTGCATTACATTCTATACATATTTTAACCGTGCGAAGTGTATGGAATCATCATCGAAGTGTTGTGGAATGTTTCATCAGTCGCCCCAGTTTGCATTGAATGACATGAGATATATCACGTGAAGAAGGATTACGCATAAATTGTACGCAATAGTGAAAACTCGAGGATTTTTTTCGGTTATTATTGCGTATTGAATATCGGGAAATAAATGATATTACAAATAACAAACACGTTTAATCAATGTCCCGGATATCATCTTCCATTGTGCGAACATTATTAAATTATCAATACTGATTTTTTTTCCTCGACACGACCGAACAATATCATTATTTAGGCATTCACTGCCATTTTTTCAACATTATAAATAAGCGTATGTTGTCTATGAGCGTTGATAAAATGAAACATCAGAATTTTTTCATGAAATTTGTCTTAAATAGACGCACAGTTCAAATTGAGCAATCGCCGAGGAATTTCGATTTCGAAGTTTACTTTGAATTATCTCGCATTATACTCGCGTGATTCAACTCTTTTTGAGATTGTTTAGAAAATACTTACAAGAGCGGATTTTGTTTGAACGAAAGAAACCCGTTTTCGTTTCGGTAAACGATTCCGAGATGAAAATTCCGATATTTTTGAATCATACGTTTCCTCGCTTCAATGTCAATATGTAATACGATTCTACGAATACGTCTACTTCACATGGAACGGACGTGTATTATTTTTTAATTAACAATCGCCAGTTCGAAATGTTAATCGGATTCCACGTACGTTCCTTTTGATCCTCCACGCAAATGTCAATTCCTCGATTTTGCAAAATAATCTATTGTAATCAATATTGCGCTCCAAGCGGAATTTGTTATCTTAACTTTTTCTATATATTTGGAAATCGATACGAAGAATGCGAGGTCAACTTCGCATGTTTTTTCTTTTTGTTTATTTTTCGTGCACTTTGGAAAATTTTTGAATTGAAACTAAATCTAGATATGTCATTTTATATGACTCATAATCGGTGATATAGTGTACTTATTAGATCATTGCATAAACAAAGGTTTTAGAGTGACGCCACATTTCAGTGCCGATTATGGGAGTCTTCCCAGAAAGGATGTGATATTTTCCGTTCACTGTTCACTATTTGTAACGATTATCTCACTGCTGAACGACAATGTAATTGTGTCATACGAATGTCGTTACACATGTTTAACATCGACAATTATGTAAAACTGTATATAAACATCGGATTTTTCCATTTTTCACACGTTTATAATATGGAGATTTGTATTGTGTTTATGCAAAACTTTCGTTTGTTTCTGGATAGACATCGATGCTTAATAGGTAAAACCCACATTTTCAATGATGACGATGATCAACAGTAATGGAGTTCGATTAGAATAAATAGTGCGAGAGAGCTTTTTGATGTGTTGCGTCAAGTCAAGGGAAACAAAGTGGTCGTAGATCAGAAGATCCGGGAACTTGCTAGAACAAAGCAAACGGCTATTAAGTATCAAAGGTTACTCCATGATTGATGATGAATGCACGGCGAATGAAAATAGCGTACAACACCTCGTTATTTATCGACATGGGTAATAATGCTCACGTCCGGCTGTGACATGTGCATAAAGTATTCTTCGAAACTCTCGGAATAATCCACCATTGAAAAGTTTCGTGTCCGTTTCAGAACAAAAGCTCCGCGATTTGCATAGTGCCATTACGCAAAGCTTACGTAATGGTGCGAATCCGTCTAAGAAGGGATTATGGCATATGAAACCATAATTCTAACATTTATTATAGAATCGATGTGAAACAAATATGTGCGAATTTTTCGCGCCCCATTGTGGTAATTTTTTAAACGCGTTTAATAAATTGCCGGTTTTTATGCGCGAGCTTTTTTTCCTCCGTCAGTCGTTTCGCCAGTGATTAATACGTCATTATCATATAATATAATGTGGCGACGTACATAGACAACAATAATGATTATCGTCTTATTTTTGTTATGTGTTTTGTAGCCATTTTTCGTTGACCAAGAAGCGTTTCTTTCAACGCACGGACCGGACATTATGCATTATGACAGAAATTCCAATGTTAAATCTATTGATTGTTATTTCCATATGTTTCAAGGTCTAAGATTCGCTCGTGAAAAAAATGGATCCGTAAAAATTAGAATATTATACGTATGCGGGGATAATTTGTGTAAATTCTTTACATATAAAAAATAGACATATTTAATTTCATTGAAATGTGTTTACAAAAGATAATATTTGTAATGTGTCGGATATTTGTTGAGTTTTTTTATTACGATCATTTCCGAAGGTTTGATAATATTTTCCGGATAAAGTCGGATGAACAAATAGATAATAAAAAATTGAACATGCATAAATACCTTGTACCGTGACAGTTGAAATTATTGAAAAAAATTCTCACGAAAAATTAACTCATTGTTATAATCAAATATGATTTTTCATAGGAAAACGACATTTTACCGCAAAGAAAGTCAAAAATGACCGCATCCTGCGTGAGTAAATTTATCACCTTGATTTCGAATCGAAATTCGTAATTTGATGACTACGGTTTATTTCAGATATAAAAAAATCATAATTTTGAAATCTCGTTGCGATTCTCAGAATTTGATATTACAGAAGTTCATTTTATGGACGGTTTTTCAGACACGTATCTGTATTACGTATTGAAAATCGACGTATAGCTGCATAACTTATCTTCGTTTTTCATTTGGAATAAAAAGTTCATATGACATTTCACAAAGATAAATTTAAATATGATGCTAGATAAGAACAAAAAAGAGTACGCTCATTCATTGGGAAAACCATTTTTTATAACTTATTAAATTATAATGCGAAAATTCATTCCGATCCGGTAATGAAAGATGATTTTTTTAATAAATTTAATGACTAAGAATTCTCTTCAAATAATACGAAAATTAATATAATCAAATGTTATTGATATTACAATGGACATATAAAACAATAAAATTAATAAAATAAAACGAAATAATAATAATATTTTCTTATACTTCAAATACTTTTTAACATATTGTATATGAATTGATTATACTTTCGTAAAATTATATCAAAACTTTCAATTTAACAATGAAAATTAAAATTCAATATAATATAATATTATATTTTTTTAAATTTCACAACACATAAAATCATCACACAATTCTTAAAAAAATATACATATTTAAATCGATCAAAACACCCAAACACAAACCCCTACAAAATCAATCAAAAATTCACATAAACAACTCAATTCCAAAAAAAAAATCCATACCTCAATTCAACCGAAAAAAAAAAATTAAAAAAAAAACAAACACACACAAACGACAAAAACAAATCACCATTCAATCAAAACAGACCTCACCATCGAAAAAACACCCTTAACCTCCCGCGGACAGCGCACAGCCTTCAACCACGGGGGGCACAAGGCCGGGGTGTCCTCTCAGGTCCGGGTTCGAGGGGCGTGGGCACGCCGCCCGCCTATATATAAGTGTGGCCTCCGCGTCCACTCGGTTCACTCCAGGCCGGGCTGCTGCCGCACGCAGCCGCACGCGAAAACGCACGTACCGCGCGCAGTGATACCAACGACACGACGTCGCCAACCCCTTTGGACTTTTTTTTGATTTTTTCGAAGTGACGATTCGAACGAATTTTTTTTTTTTTGGGAATTTTCGATTATACGTGTTTTTATTTTGTATTGTTGAGTGAGTTTGAAGATCGCTAAAGGCACTTCGTCGATTTCTCGTGTGCTGGTTCTTGATTAAGTGAGTTTTGAATTTGTGATTTTTTTTAAAGTGTTTTGTGTTTTTTTTTTAAATATGCATGTTAAGGTGTCGATTTTGTAATTTGTCAAATTTTAAATAATTGAAATCGACGTTATATTGAATGTTTTCGATGCGAACATCAATCAAAGCGCATAACAAGGATTATCGCTGTGAGCTTTCGATCACCTTTCACCAATTAAACTCGATGCTTTTTTTCCGATGAAATATAGCGTACGAACTATGAATTATACGCGTTATATAATCCGAATATAAATCAGTGCAAAAATGGCATATAATATTTACAGAATCGATTTTTGCAGTGACCATAAGTGGAATGAAACGTGCGCAACATCGCGAAATTAGATAATACGACGTTTAGTATATTTTCACAATTTAACGCGCGCAGATGAGTGTTCGTTGCATAAAAACTTTTTTTCATCAATATTGATAAATTATTATTCAATTTCAATCAAAAAACGGTTGCAAGTCGACCTTGATGAATTAATTTTTGCAATAGATCGAGTCATTGTTGATCTGTGGAATTTTTAGCATTCGCGAAAAAGTTGCCAAACTGATGATAGTTGATGTTTCGCAATTAAAGGTCGTTCAGAATGACTATCTCGTTTTTATCAATTATCATAAAAAGAAAAAGCGTATTTTACATGTATTACGCGGATTCATATTCGATTTTTTCATTACTTTTACTCACAATTTTGAAATTGCTACATGAAACTAAACCGCCTGTTCGACTTTGAAAAAAAAAATCATATGTTGCATCAACAGATTGAACGTCTTGAACAACTTAATATTCAAATAATCTTCAAATCGTGTTTCGGTAATCGACGAATTGAACGCGTTAAAAAAGTAAAGCTGTTCCATTTCGCAAAGACGTTTCGTTAATTTGTATGCAAATATTTTCCGATTCAAAAAGACGACCCGTCTGCAGATATCATATTTTACTATGCGGCATCGCTAAATTATTTTTTTATTCAAAATTAACGATTCGCGATAAAATTCGATTTTTATAGATATTTTCGACACCGCATCGCGCGCGCATTATAATAACCGATTCCATATTGTGTTCGAGCTGCCGAAATTTTTTTGAAAAATGTTATATTTACGTAACAGTGGACAATTTGGTCTGCGAAAAACGCGAAGAAAGCAATCAAAGGAGGCGGCAGTTTTGTTTTAAATGTCTCCGGCGCCATTACCATAACCACCATGACCTCCTTTTGACTCATCGATATTTTTTTTCTTCACTTCGACGATCATAAGATGACTTGTTGACAATATCGCACAATGTAACTAACAAGACGTTGCATCAGAAGCCGGGGGATTTAGAGGAAATTTCGCGTGTTTGGACGTAATTTGTACACGTGATTTTCTCGCCTTTGAAGGGTCGAGTGTTATCGTTTAAAACGTGATGTGTTTATTTATAAGAATGCGTTTATTTATATGAACTTTTCTTATCATATATACATGTGTAGTTTATTATTGAATGAAAATATTTATCTCTTAATTGTATTATATTTGCAATATGAAAATGTTAATTTATTCTATGAAAATAAATTCTATTCATATTCATTGAAAAATACCAGACGCCGAAACGTCTAAGAAATTCCAACAACAAAAAAACATATTTTTATCATAATCAAAAATAAGCATGATGCGTTATCACTGCTATTTATTTTTATTATTGAATGTTATTTTTCGAATCGACAAGGATGGTACGGAACAAGTGATGTCACCAATTTCTGGTTAGAAACAGCTAAAAACTCCGACTAGTTTTTTTTTTTAGTAAACACACATTATACGTATGTGTCCCCAGCGTCCGACGATTCGAGATTCGAACCGAAATGTTAATGAGTTTCTTACCATACGAATCGGCCATTAAATAATGCAAGTATGTCGATGAGCTACGAGACGACTTTTGCGCAAAAAAATTAATAAAAATAAAATAAAACGCGGCTAATAACGGAACGATTTATCGCCTTGTTCTCGCGATCATCTGTTCGATAACACGATCTGCTCTTTCCTAATTTATATTTATTGCACCTGCATCTTGTACCAAATTCTTGTAATATACATTGCTAATTGCGGCCAGATTTCGAATTCAAATGTCATAATTTTCGAGAATGTGAAAGAATGACCTTACTCAACTAAGACGCGATTAGGACTAATAAAAAAATCCATTAAAATATCGATTCCCGTTACGTAATTAACGGACACCCATCGGATTCACTGTTAGACCATTGAATTATAACCGGTATCTAAAATCCGTACATATCAAAAAGTCACGCCAATCTATCACTTTTCTATAAATAAACTTGAACCGATTGTAATAAATCGAATTTGCATACAAATCGCGTGATTATTCGCCGCTAAAACGATGGTCCACATCCGAGCCTTGAACTCGGAGGTCCTGCCGATCCAAGAAGTGCACATTTCATGCTTCGGATCTCGAGTACCATCAGATCTGACCCTGAAATGGTCTGATCTATGCCATCTGAATCGCCATTGTATGCAGATTTGATTGTAGGTGTCACTTTGGCGGTCGCATCTCTTGCGACACCGCGTATCCCATACATCTGGGGTTTTTAACCTTTTTAAATCAGACATGTGATATATGGGTCGATTTTCATATTTAAATCATCGTATGATACCTAAATAGTGTCAATTGCTGGAAAATACTTCGGAAAATTTCGTTTTTATTAAAGGAAATCATCCCTTATCAAATGAGTTAAACATATATTTGATCAATTCTATTTATGGATTTATTTAAAAATCCGGACGATATTGATGTGCTTAAAAATGTTATTTTTCAATATTTAATAATTACTTTTGACACTTAAATATTGTGATAATTTATTGGAATAACAAAAAATACGATTAAAAGAAACTATCATTGATTTTCAATTATCATTTTCAAAATATCATATTTCTATTGGTATGTGGATTAGTACATCAATAAATTTACTAATACGTTATTTTATATATCAACATAAATACTGGGTATGTTGGATTTCCATATCAGTCGAACAAAAAGTTCTTCTTTTTAAAATTTTAGATCGCATCTCGTATATTAAGAGCCGCTGTTATCCGCGAACTTTATCACATCGAAATCATATTTTTATCTATTTTAAAATGATCATAAATATTTATAAATTTTTGTACATCCTGCTCGACGAGGCGGATCTCAGGCACGTGTCTTCTTCGAGACGATAATAAAAACGGCCGTTTTCCTCGACGTTTTAGCTCAAAGTCAATGTCGCACGTTTGGAATTTTCGCGTCGAAAAAATGCAGTCTGCTGAAAGGTTATGTCATAAAATAACAGGCGATGATTGATGAAAAGGTCGACCTTGTCTGGTTTTCTTAATGAAAATCCGAATTTCGCTTTCGGACATAATGAGTGTTATTTACGTGAAACAACATCCAAATTCTAATCGGCGGACGAGGAAATGTCTCCGATATTTATATAAATTTGCATACGTCCGCGCAAATCTCTGGAAAATGTTCGTTTTTAATTTTCCGAACGTTGTCAATCAATTAACGAGAGCCGTGACCTCCGCACGATGTTACATCATCGTTTGCATTTCGACGCGAGGATTTTTTTCGATTTCGTATTATTTACACGTTTTCTTCACGCATTATTTATAGGTGGCTTTGGGTCAAATTAACCATTATTCGAGCATAAATAATACGTCGACAACGTGCAACTGTTAATTCGAAAGAAACAAGGGATCGTAAATCAAAGAATGGCAAAGTAATTTATGAGGCGCGTGCTTCAACACTAAACGTGTGCATCATCTTCGTTGTGCTTTTTTTGTTACTAAACGCGTATATTTTTCATTTTATAATGTTTCGACGTTGTAAAAATGTATTTTCGGACTTTCCGGATGCGAATTTGAGGATTCTAATGTACATATGAGGCTCGCAGTGTTGGTTCGAAAACGACAAACTCGTTTTCGATGCAAATTCGCATATGTGGAAATTATAGACGTTTCCCAGAAGCGCAAGCATTTTCGAATATTTTTTTGAATTTTTGATGAATCTGTAATTTTTTTTAATTTTTTGACGAATGCATTCTCGTGATTCATACATCATTCGGTCACTTTTATATATTTTGTGTTTATTCACATTAGCATATCATTATTATAATTATACGAAATTGTTTAATTTGACAGATATAATGACGGATGATATTTGCGTCTAATCTCTTATTCTATTTCTGGTTAATAAAATTGTTTTCACTCCTTGAACATTGACATTTAATTTTTATTTATATTAAAAAAACTGGCCTCTAAATAAGTAGGCAACTGAATTAAATTGACAGAAGTCGCATTTTATGTTGTGTTTAAAACCCCATCCTAATCTCGCCTAATAAATTTCGCGCTCGAGCGCATTCGCACATCGCATAAAAAACTAGTATTGCAAATTTTATTACACACTTGATAAACGGTTATACCTTCAGCATCCTGAATCAGCCTTCCATCCAACATAAATAATTCATTTGGCTTTTTTTCCATCGATATTTCCACCGCGATCGAACCTCACCGACCCCCTTCAATTACAAAACAAAGCACCCCGAGAGCGTGAGTCACACCATATTCAAAATCGAAATCAATCATATCACACCGTTCGTCCTGACCCACTAACTGTCCCGAAATTGCCAAATGGCCATCGGGCACGGTTGTACAAGCGCCTCGTCATCGTAAGCGTTTTTTATTCGGTCATTATAAATATTATATCGTGTGTTATTTTTTTCCCGCGCATTTTTCCGCATTGGCGTGTCGGTCGAGGCGAGAGTGGCCGGTGTCGAAAGTGGTCGTTGCGTAAAAATTCAATCTTCTTCTATTTGTTCATATAAATATTATTTATCGGCCCCCGTGGAGCAACGGTCGCACGCGGCTGGACCGTTTCGTAATTTGCCGCCACCACTGGTTTCCGTTTGGCCGAAACCGCGCCCGCCGCGACCCGCAACTCTTCACTTCGAATCGAGTCGATTTTATGAAGATTGATTTTTAGCTTTATTAAATATTTAAAAATATAAAACATCCTGATTTTTATTACTTATGAATATTTCATTAAAAATATATACTATAATATAAAAACGGCAATGAATTTTATTTAATAAAATATGTTAATCATTGAAATTCATTAATATTTTAAAACATACGACTTTTTTATATATGAAAAAAAATATTAAATTACCGACAGAGCACAAGATTAACTTCAGATTGGTTCCACTATTTTTCAATATTTTTTGCACACTTCAATCAAACATCGAAGCCACAACTTCAGCCCGATTCTACATTATAATATAATATCTCGGATGGATTTTTTATGTGAATTTTTTGCGCACATCGTCTGTAACACAATATCTTGTGCAACGCAACAAATTAATACGTTACACGTATATATGCATTCTTATCGAATTTGCATTCGTCGACAACGCCATTATGTAAACGTGCGACTTTTAACCACTGTCCGAACGGCGGGTTTTTAGAAAAATTTCAAAAACGACCACAACATGGTCATCTCCGAGATGACTATTTCGATGATACTCGAGACACCGGCCGGCCTTCACCTTAGCTGCCAGATAACCCGACTTTAATCCGACGATCAGTTACATTATTATCTTGGTCGTCGGCGACTGTGTGTGGGTATTTGGTGTGTGTGTTATTGTCTGAGGAATTCGGAATGGTGACCGTTTACGTAAGAGGTGGCGCCTGATATGGAAATCGTCGGAAAATTGTGGAAATCTATCCGATTTGTGGTTCATTTTGGATATGGACGATTCGCTGAGATTTATTCGTCTTATAACCATCTAATGAATATCTACTGGATTCATAGGCAAAAATGTTGTTTTCTTCCAATACACTTTCTCGTTTATTTTTATACGAAGGCAAGATCAAATATTTTTTTACTTTCCGTCGAAAATTTGATGCCCGCCGTCAGTTTGTTTATTGTGTGTTCAATGCAGATGTTACAACACAAATGAAATATGATAGGATATATAAATATTTTATGTAACTTTTAATGGCTATATTATTGTTTTGGACGAACGATCATTTGTGTGAATGTCGTAGTCAAATAATAGGAAATTCTAAGAATTTGTTTTTGTTTGTTCAATGCGGATATTTACAAAGGAATAATTTGATGTAAGTGTATTAAATATAAATGTTTCGGGAAAAACGCGCGTTAACATGTTACTGGGTGACAGACCGTGAAAACAATTGAGTTTAGCTGTGAGATTTTATCAAAATCATTTATTTTTAGGGTTGTGAGAATTATTATTTTTATTGTTTAATTAAACACTTTTTTTGAAATAACGTTTGTTTGTTTATGGTTTAATACGGGAAATTCTAACAGAATATTTCCCTAGAGTTCTAAAATCTATTGTTTCAAAACT
This sequence comes from Hydropsyche betteni, assembly GCA_028571205.2. Taxonomy (NCBI): domain Eukaryota; kingdom Metazoa; phylum Arthropoda; class Insecta; order Trichoptera; family Hydropsychidae; genus Hydropsyche; species Hydropsyche betteni. Next base: position 333,310 of record JAOXNN020000013.1, read on the forward strand.
TGAAGTTTTTTTTATACAATTAATTTGCATAGAATTCTTATATATTGTATAACTTTTACACAATTTGGAACGAAACACATGAATATATGAATGAAACATCTCACTATTATTACGAACAAAACGTAACGTTTTTCAGATTTTATTAATAAATTTCAAAACCTCCACTCAAATCATAATCGACATTTCGCTTAGCACTTAAAATAACATAATTTACTTAAACACATAATGGGAAACCAATTCAAACATCGTAAAAAAACACATCACGTTTATCCTCGATTTTGAATTTCATAAAAATATCAGACGTAAAAAAAATCAGTATTTGTACACGATAATTATGTACACCAGTAGCCCTGTCCATACAAAATTCAGAAGTCGTGAGTGCTCGTTTACGTTGCGAAACAGTAATGGCGGGTTCAAGGCTGCCATTGTCTTCATTTTTTTCCACGATCAGCCGCACTCCGTGACCATCCTCACGGAAGTAGGACCTGATCCGGATCCAAATCGAATTAAAGCTATTTTCCTCGAAATTGCGATCACGAACGCTCACGCAGTTCGTACGTCATCGCGCGCGGAAAAACGCCATATTGGGTTTGTAATGGAAGACGTAATCGTGTGTTGGTTTTTTTTTTTTATAGATTTGTTAATGTTTCGAGATGGTTTCGCTTTCTTTTTCCTTGAAAATGACGGATTAACATAATCTGGTAATAATGCAAGGCCGTTCATTGTTCGCGAATGATTTACATGCGCGACACCGTTGACAAATGTTTCATTATTCCGAATGGGTTGAAAAAAATTATCGATGTTTTTCTTTCTTTCGAACTTTGTACGCTAAATGGGGAAATTTTTCCGAAAGTGAAAAGATTTTTTTAGGCGTAATTCGTAAATCTCGTCTAGAAAATTAACACCGAATAAATCTTTATGTCTTAAATTTATTTGTATACATATCTGATTATTGTCTTTTCAATTTTTTCAGAAGTGACACAATGTCACTTGAAAGAGCGGCTGTGTTGCTCTTATGCGTCGCCTATACACTAGTTTTTCCTGCGACTTCAGTTCCAGAAGCTTATCAACGTTCATACGAAACTAATTATGAAACGAATGAGTCATATGCAACCAATTTAGGAGGTCCAGTAGCAACCAAAAACCAACCAGTTGTGCAAACGAAAACAACATTCAAAGGTTGCTCGTCAGCAACAGGATGTGGAGGAGTCACATTGGAGAACGGTCAAGTCGTTCACAAATATGGTAATCCAGCAGCCATCGGCTTAGATGGACAACCAGAAAACTTCGACCCGGCTGAACTTCACAAGAAGTTCGCCCTCCAAGCTTCCGATATCAATTCAGCATTCTCTGGTAATATACCTACAAATGGACCGTTCTGGTGGGCTAATCAAGATTCACCATTCAAAAATGCACATGAAACATACATGAAATGGTTAAAAGAAGGGATCGCCGGAACTCATTTCCCTTCACCGTGTGCTGCTTGTGCTGCTGCTTCCGGAAATGCAATTTCTGGTGACAAAAAAGTTTCTGTAGAAGGAACATTCAGTAACAATATCGATATAGCGAGCAATCCTTTCCTTAACGGTCAATTTTCATCTGGATATTCTGGATCATCTGAATTTTCCAAGGGCACATCTGGGTTTTCAAGCCAAGGTTCTTCCAATTTAGACATAACCAAAAATCCATTCCTCAATGGCAATATTAATATTGCTAGTATCCCTGGAGGTCAACAATCTTCATTCCAATCGTCATTCCATTCCACTACTGGAACAGGCGGATCAGGTCTTAATATTGCTGCTAATCCTTTCTTAAATGGTGCCGTATCTGGAGGCTGTGGTGCTGGAGGCTGTGGACAATCTTCTGGATCAGTTCATCATAGTGGTTCAGTCCATCAAGGTGGATCTGTTTCTGGAAGTTCTTCGTCTACTGGTTCTATCTCAGGAGGATCTAGCGGTTCATCATCTGCAGGTTGTGCTGGAAAACCCGGAGGTTGTGGCTCATCAACTGGATCAGCTTATCAAGGTGGATCAGTTTATCAAAGTGGTTCCACATCTGGTGGATCTCTATCTAGTGGTTCCCTATCTGGAGGATCAACATCTGGCAGTTCCGTATCTGGAGGCTGTGCTGGAAGACCCGGAGGTTGTGGTCAATCTACTGGACCTGCCTATCAAAGCGGATCAGTTTATCAAAGTGGTTCCACGTCTGGTGGATCTCTGTCTAGTGGTTCCTTATCTGGAGGATCAGTATCCAGCAGTTCTGTGTCTGGAGGCTGTGCTGGTAGACCCGGAGGCTGCGCACCAGCCCATCAAAGCGGCTCAGTTCATCAAAGTGGATCAGCCCATGGTGCTGTTAATCAAGGCACATCAATTAGCGGTACAGGTTCATTCCAACAGACTGGCTCTAAACCTTTCGGAGGTTCATCATTAAATAATATTCAAACTACCGGAAGCGATTATCAAAGTCAGACGCAAGTTACAACTGGATTTGGACAAACTGCATCAGGTTGTAGTGGACCATTCTGCGGCAACCAACAACAAACACAACAGCCATTCCCTGCCAAACCACCAACAGGATCAGGATCCTTACCTCATCCTCCAGGAGCCACCACCGGAGGCTTCAGAGGAGAAACTACAGGAAGCGGAGAACTCACCATTTCTTGTTCAGGACAAGGATTCATTTGCGTACAGAAAAGGTTGTGCAACAACGGATACGTCAATGACAACGGAGAGAACATCTTGCAAGTCAGAAGCGGGGTGAGTCAATAATTTCTATCAAATCTAAAATCTAAACCGGCGACCTTTCGACAGCTTACCATTCGATTATTTCACGTTTATTTTCGTCTATTTAATCTGAATCGAATATGACGACCTCGCGGCCGTGACGACACGGTACACAGAACGCCCGAGTGTGTTTACACGCAATTTTCGTGCAAATATAACGTATTCATCGTACGCGCACACACATGATAATTTTTTGCGGAATTCGTCTCCGTAACGCAGAAAGATTCCGTGTTTGCTCACAAGCGCTTCTAACATCTCCGACCGGTACGACGATCTTGAAATTATTTAACAATGACATCACACGACTTTACAGAAGACGTCCATCGGAATAGTTTCGAAATTTCGCAAATATCGGGATTTACAATACTCGTATCCAGACGCCACGCATCGGAAAGCTTACGTAATTCGTAAGAAAAACGAATCAATAGATAAAGATAACGGACGTCGGATTCGCCCACGCTCCATCCAGTGCATGGTTCCTCAGGCTTTCGTTTTAACATACCCTTTAGCATTTGCATGACAATTCGCGGTCCGGTTCAACGATCCGACGTGTGAATTTGCCGTTCACACAAGATAATACTATCAATCAACCGTTCAGACGTGGCCCAACCGGGTTATGCAACATGTCGACGGGCTCTTTGTGTTAAAAAGAGCACGTCGATCCGGGCTCAATCGAACCGATTCGATTGTGCGTCGAATTTCGAAAATGGTCGTCTTAGATGTTGGTCGCCGTCATCGTTACGACAACGGGCCGGTTGCGAAGGGCTTTCGGTAGGAAGGTAATTAGCTAATCGGCGATAAAACGATTGTCTCAATGGAAAAGCTCGTTTGAGGATGCTCATATGTGATAATATGTGATTATATAATCGTTATTATCTAATTTTCAGGATTGAATGGTATTTTTTTAATGGTAGATGTAAAGTCCTATGGTTTGCATACGTCCGCGCGGAGGTCATTCGCAGATTGTGATAATGTCCAAAAAAATACTGGATTGTGCAAATGAGTACGAAAAACACGCGGCTGTGTAAACTACAACGACATTCGTCCTTTCAAAACACAAATATTGATACGAATCCACGCTTAGACGATTGTTGGTCTATTACGACACGCATTGCGTATTTTGAAATTATCGCATATATTTTTAATCATCCTTGGGAAAATCCCTGATAATAAAAATTATAACTTCAATACAATAAATTTTATGAATTTTCCAAAATTTTTAGGGTTTAAAAATTCAAATTCAAGTTCAAAGACAATTCGGAATCTGAAATGCATTTTTGTAATACGGAAAAAAAATATTTTCAGAAAATGGTGATAACGAAAATTCCATTTGTGTACCAATCGATTGGATCATCCGAAAGTGTCAACACTTTTTTTAGTGCATACGAAAAGTTTTTAACCGAGTTGACATCGTGGATCCATTTCGGCTCCACAATATAGCATTTGCTCAACCCGAATTTCCCAAACGCCGTTGAGAAACTCGACGGGCTCCCACGTTTCTGGATTGTGCAATCCGAATTTAAGGGCGTCACAAGAGCAATCATTGATTGGCGTCGATTATTTTCGTTTGATTGGCATCAATAGCACTCGATTCGTTTTCGCACAATCCGAATCCTAAATCCGAAGCGTTCTGGATCCCGAAGGTACTTTTCATGCCGTCGTCAATCACCGTCGTTCAATACATCATCAGTGCCGTTGCTAAATCTGTCATGTATCACATACACTGTATAAAGTCGACAAACAGTGTTCGGAAAATGTGTAGAAGCGCATAAATCATTGCTCGTCCTGTGATGTACGATGTGTTGCGAGATACGTGTATAAGACATTTCGATACGTACCTGTTGAGGTCTTCTTCCATTTATGAAAATCTGCTTTACGGTGAAAGTGAATTGCACGTTACCGTGTTTCGATATTCGCGCCCATCCGAAACTCGTATTTAAATGTATTCTCGTTTTTTTCTCATTCGTATAACGTGGCTGTTTCACTTCGACGTGTTCAGCGTATGATACGGTTGCGTTATTAGAAAAAAATAGTGTTTGGCAGGTAAATCTTGAAAATGAAAATGATTTTGAGGGGAAATTGAGTTCGCATAATATGCGCTGTTTGCACCATCTGTGTATCTATACGAAAATATTTTCTATATAATTAAACAAATTTTGCAATTGAAGATTGAATTTGAATTGGTGGTTCTAGTGGTAAATTATTATTATACAACTGCCACTGCCGTTTATGTTTATTATACGACATGGATTTAAATATTTATAAGTTTTGCATTTAAATAAAAACAGATGCTAATTCGAATTTCAAAGGTATCACGTTGTCTTTTTTTCGTATTGAAAAAAATACACTCGAATGAAATTTTAGTGATATGATTAATTCCGACAAGATTACAATCGTGTTTTCTGTATTAAAAACCGCTTAATTCAGAATTCATTAATATTCGAAACAGTTAAAGTAAGCCGCTATCTAGCAACATTCGAAAATTCGGAAATCGCAAATGCACTAAACGAACATTTTTTCGTTATTAAAAAAAAAAAAAATTCTAATAAAAATTAGCCTCAAATTCGCGCCATTTCCTCCGCATCTATCAGGCGCGACAACGTGACGGATCCGCGAACGGACGCCACTTTTCGCGAACGAAAGTGGACGCTCGTAAATAGTCGGCGGCGGACGCTAATTAATCGTAAATCCGTTCGGCGAATTTATGGCGATTATTTACGGCGGCAATCGATAGCGACGGCGGCCGCTGTAAATCAAGATGGTAACGCTATCCGCGAGCGTGTCGTGTGGCAACACTGCGCGTCCCGTCAAAGTCCCACTTTTCGCAATGCCATAAATCACGGCCCTCTCCTTGTGCAGACACGGCTGATCGAAGGATATATGTATTTATGTGGAGGCTTCGATCGTACCCTTAAATGTTCATATGTGATTCTTCATAAGAGTTTTAGGTTATGTTAGGTTATGTCGGGTTAGGTTAGGTGGGTCGAATGTCAGTGGATCAATGTTGAAAATTTTTAATCGTCGGTTGTAAAATGGAATTCGCATATTGAAAGAGTATGCTGGTGCTTGCGCTTTTGCTGTGTTTCACTCTCGCCAAACCAGATATAATATGTATATATAAAAAAACAAGTGTTGAAATCTATTAAAGCGAATTTATCAATAATGAAAATTATTATTGACGATTGTAGATATATCATCAAGTTATAATTGATAACATTCGACGTTCTCGAATTTGTGGTTTCGCAAACGCCGTGCGGGACGACGAAAATTTCTCTCGATTGCAATTTGTTTTGATCGCGTATTACAAATCCCTAGGTTGTTAAGAAGTTTTAGGACTTATGCCTCAATTAAAATAGTAATTTAAAATAACATGAAAAATCTCATCTCAATATAATTTTCTTTCAATCTAAAAAAATTGTTATTCGTCATAGATATATTTTTTTTTTTTTTTTTAGAAAAAACAGTTTTATTTATTATTTCGTGCTCACTAAAAGTTCAATTTGAGTTTTGAGATAAAATTTTGAAGATTTTTAAAGGAAGCAATTTTTTCGGTGCATTTATGCATTTGCGAATGCCAAATTGTCAAATTGACTTGAGTGACATTCCTCTGGTTGCCACACGTTTGAATCGTCAACTTACCCAACTTCACGACCCCTGATCTCCGCTTGCAAAAAACCCTCATCCACGGCAATGAGGAGCAGCCGACTGTCCGGCGACTTTTTTTGGATACAAGGAAGAATTTGCTGTTGGCAGCCATATCCTTCATTTTATTTAGAATTCAAATCGAGACATTTGACTTATATTTTTTATATATAAAATTATTAAAACAGTTTTAAACGGTTATCAAACGGTTGACGTTTTCAGTGAGATTTCACGGCCTTTTCCGATTTTCTCGTTGACCTCTCCTCAGCTTTACTCTCGAAGACTACTTCAGAAGGTCGCCGCTTTCGTTATGTCACAAGTTGATCTTCCGAGAAGACTTCGTTGTTTTTAAGAGTCGATTTCGCAATTTCATAATTGACCTGTACTCAATGCCTGCAGCGATTCTTCGCCGTCCTCCGAACGATGACCATTTTTCAATTCAATGTTCAAATAAGAAAAATAATAAAATTCTTGAAATTTGACCTTTGTACCGCAAGATTTTAAATTTATACTAATAAGTAACACGTAGGTGTTTTTTTAATTATTTCATTACTATGTAGCTACATATTGGTAACTTTATATTTTATTTTTTTCTTACTTTAATTCGAAAAAAGAGCACTTAATTAATTTCATACGAATTATTCATTAAGTCTTTTAAATTTTCATTTCATTACGCGCGCGAAATGTCTTTGATAGAATGCGAAAAATTTGGACACCTTCTCCAAATAAATGTTAAGGTCAAGCATCAATCAAACCAAAACGATCTCTCAAAGTTTTGTGTGAGGACTTCTTCATAATATATTGACGAATATCGAGTATCTCAAATACCTAATGCATACAAATTGGCGCATTTTGCATAATGTTGCCAAATATTTGCAATAAATTACCCCGACAATCGTAAATGTTGCCAGTCGTTTTGAATAAATTTTTGTCGACGGAGGTAACATCTCTGACATGTGGGTCATTTATTAAAAAAAAAAAATACGCATACATATATTTAAATAATAAAAAAAATTGTTTTTCTCTATTTTTTGCCATTAGCATTTGAGATTTTTCTCATAAAGAATTAATATATTTATCGACAAATAAACTGAGATCAATGCCTCAAATTATTTGATCGTCCTCCATTTCACCCTCAAATATGAAACCGAATGTCCATCCGAAAGGACGTTTTCGAAATAAAATGTGACTCAAGGACTTCGTTCTTATGATGATGCTTCAATTGTGTTGTACTTGTTAGGAGAATTCCAAAAATTTCATGAAACCATCAAAAGTGCCTTGCCTTGGAATTACAAAAGTGAGCAAACACGTTGTCCAGTAGCCTAAACCAACAAATCAAACGTATGTCAATTCTGTTTTAATTTCATCAAACATTATTTGAAAATTTATTGTTTATTAAATTATAGTTCAAAAACTATAATATTATATTATATGATACAGAAAAATGCATATTTTTTGATTTAATTAAATTTTGAAATTCGTGAAAATTCAATAATATAAAAATAGATGTTGATGTATTTATTTTTATTCGAAAAACATTCCGTTCTTAATATTTGATTAGTAACGAATATTTCTCATTACATTTAATAAAAAAAAATAATAATATTCATCTCTTAAAAAAATCAATTCACATTTTCGTCCGCCTCAAGTACAATCAAACGAAGATCATTCTTGTTTTCAACAAGCAATTATTCTTTTTCACCGACTTTCGCAAAACCGCATTTAATTAGCGACGATTTTAATCCGAAGCATTCTTCATAAATTCGAAACGACAATTAATCTTGCTTATCTCGAAAAGAGTTACGCAGACGTACACAATAGTTGCGTTGGAGCTTTCGGCGCGATTTATTAACATCGATCTTTTACAACCCCCCCGCAATGAATAATCGTTGCCCAACGCCGGCGTCAAAAATGAAAAATTACAACAATGAAATGAACAAAAATATAAAAAAGACACCTGCAACCTGCAAGTTGATTGCTCAGTACTTTTCGTCGCATCTCTCGACCTTTACGTGAAAAACACGTCTTCGCGTTATCGAAACGATTTTCATCACACTCGCAACACACTTTCGTTTAAGTACCGTATAATGTGGTGTTTATAAATTTCAGATTATACCGCTCTTTATGTTTTTCTCGTGTTTTATTGGTGTCTTTGAAAATTTGCTTTAATCATATTTTTTTTGAAAATTTTACTTTTATGATATAGAAGATAATGAATTGAGCTCTATAAATTTTATATTACAAATGGGCTTAAATTTAATACTTGATTCCAAACATTTATTAACAATTAACAGAAAAGCCTAAATCTTTGATTCATAATCACTCGCTAACTTCTTGTCAAGTATTCTTTTGCATTATATATTATATAATGGTATAAAACTATAGATTTCATCTTTCATTAGCTTGATATATATTATAATTTTTATAGTATTTGAATAAATCTAGCATTTAACAGATTGTTCTAAATGTAGAGAAAAATAAACTTCAAAATATTTCATGTTCAATTTTTTTTCATCAGGTTCGTTGCAATACCGCTTCAGAGGTGTGCTGCAAGTTGAAACCCAAGCCAGGAGCAGCAGTTGTCGGCGGTTTCCAATCAAGTAGTGGAAATAAATTGGATTCGGCTACCCTTCAATCGTCCATATCAAGCACCATCACTGGACCAGGTCTTATCCAAGTTCCAGCCACTTCAAGCGGATCTAGCTTTACCTCTCAATCGACAACTGGATTTGGACAGGGACAAACCAATTTCGGTCAAACTTCTTTTGGCCAAACAGGATTTGGCCAGACCACAGGCTTTGGACAAACCGGATTCAACTCTGGCAGACCTGCTAACGACGTGAGACCTCCATACACTCAACAATCAAGCGTCTACAAAGATTCGTCGATATCACAGACCCTAGATCAGACTTACACCAGACCTGGAGCATCCGTCGATAAACCGGGTATACCATATTTGCCACCCAATGAACCAACCACTAAGCGTGTAACTACCACTACTAGAACCACTTATTACCAACCACCACCTACACAAAAAACCACCCCGTACCGACCCCCTTATACGCCCACAACCCCTACACCATATCGACCACCGCCTACTCAAAAAACCACCCCATATCGGCCTCCAGTGATCACTCCAGGTCCACCCTACTTGCCTCCAAGGGAAGATGAAAGTCCTGAACAATCTAGAGGAAGTCAGCAAATAGTTGTTGGTCCTATTTCTGGTGGAAATCTTTTGCTTGAAACCGTACGGACACCTCCTCCGCCTAAAGGTGAATCACTTGCACGCACTTTGCTTTTTCTTTATGCACTTGCTTTACACTTTTAAGTAATGTATGAAAATTTAGAAATAATTATAATCTCTTTAACATTTTGTATTCATATTACGTTTTGCAGTACCTCTTATACCCAACGCATGTGCTGCAGCTTTGAAATGTACCAGTATCGAATTTTGTACAGCTGAGGGTGTCATTTCAAATACAAGTGTTGTGCTCACGAAAGAGCAAGCTGAATTCCGAGTTCCATTAACAGTTGGTTTATTTTATTAATTTTCAATAGTTGTGTATGACCTTTTTATTTAATCGATATTCTTATATTAGGACTGTAAAGTACCCGAATCAGGGTTGGTCGGAAAATGCTGCCGTGATCCTACATATACTGATCCATGGCCAACAAATCAATTGGGTCAATGGGTTCCAGGTGCATTTGGAGATGATGGACAATATAAAATTGACACTAATAGGAGACCAAAACCATCACAAGGATCTAATAGAAATAGAGCTCCAAATGGAATATCTGGACCGCGACCGGAAGGTTCTGTAGAAAACCCTGTTTATGTACCAAATAGACCAAATCCAATTAAAGGTGTCGCTCCCACTGGTGCTATTAACCCCAAAATCAGACCCATCGAAACTGAAAAATCAATTGAAAAAGGAAATCCAAATTTCAATTTCCAATCAAATAAAAAGACTTCATATACTGTTGAACAAAAACCTGATGTTTATAGACCTAATCCAACACCTAATATTAATTATCAAAATATTCCTAATATTCAAAACAATAGAAATACTGAAGACAATACATATAGTACTGGTCAAATTAATCTTTCCAATTACCAAACTGCTGCTGCTGGACAATGTGGTGTACGTCGAGTAAGTTTAAATAGTTATATTTAATTTGAATCCAGTTTTTTTTTAATATTTTTTATTCATAAAATTAATATCACATTCTTCATTTCCAGCCAGGAAAACCAAATGGAAATAAGAATAAATTCGAAGTTGATTTTGCTGAAATTCCATGGCAGGCAATGGTCCTTTTACAAACTAATAGATCTCTATTATGTGGGGGTGTCATAACATCACCAGATGTTGTTATTACAAGTGCTCATTGTGTCGATGGGTAATTTCAAAAAACTTATTTACTTTTCAAAATTATTATTTTTTAAATTTATTTTAATACAAACTGTAAATAATCTTTTAGACTTGAAGCCAAAAATGTTTTGATAAAAGGAGGAGAATGGAAATTGGGTGTCGATGAAGAACCAAAGCCATTCCAAATAGTACAAGTTTCTAAAATCATCAGACATCCAAATTATCAACCAGCTAATCTACAGTATGACTTAGCGATTTTAATGTTAGCCGAAAAATTGAGATACGCTGACAATATTGGACCTATATGCCTCCGTCCTAATGGTCAAACCGATCAATTGTTATATGGAGGTAAAACTCAATGCATAGTTACAGGATGGGGAAAACAAGTTCTCCAAGGTATGTGACAATAAAGAATAAATAAAGAATTAATAACATAATTGTGATTTTGATAGTAAATTAAAAATTATATTTCAGTGAATATTCCTAATAGTATTATGCATTCTTTGGATATGAATCTTGTGGAGCCAGGACAATGTCAAGCTCAAATAACACAAAATTATCCACATTTGTTAGAACAATACAATCCAAACACATGTATTTGTGGACAACCTTTCAACGCTGATGTGTGCAAGGTGAAACATGATCATTTTCAAATACATAATAATACAAAAAAAATCTATGCAAATGAATAAATTTTAAAATCTATTTATGTTCCGCATGTTTCCAGGTTGATATAGGAAGTGCTTTAGCTTGCACCAATGGAAATGGATACTATTACATGGAAGGGGTTTATTCATGGGATTCAGGTAAGGATTAGACTATAATATTTAAATGTTCCATTATATTTTTTTGAAAATATGAAAATAAAATTTAATTCAAATTATTCTAAGGTTGCACATCATCAAATCAAATAGCATCATTCTATAAATTTGACACCACTTGGTATGAAGGTGCAATTGGGCAATCGACTAAACAAGTACAACAGTTTGCTTACAATGTACAAAATTCGAATGGTAATGTACAACAAATCAGCAGTAACAGTAATTTCCAACAACCGATCAATGGTGGATATAAACAACAAAATGGAGGAAATTATCAGCAGCAAAGCTCACAAAATAGTTATCAAATAGAATCAAATTTCCAACACACAGCTCCTTCACAAAGTTTCGCTGTGACAGGACAAAATGGATTCCATCAAGCAATCGGAGGCCATGTCCACTCAGGAACTCAATGTCCTTGTGTTAAGAATGGAAAGAAATGATGAAATCACAAAAATCGAATCACTCAATAAAAAAAGAAAATTGCAAATTTAATTTTTGCAATTGAAGTTTGTGTGTATGTAAATATATGAATTGTATGCATGAGGTATAGATAAACTACATAAATTATCAAAAATAAATATATGAATGTGATAAAAAAGATGTTTGAATGTGATTATATGTGAACGTATGCGTTTGAACTGAAATTGATTTAAGACGTTCAGTAAGTGCACATCTCTGACATTGAAATTATACTGTATACCTAATTATTTTCGGAAACATTGCTATAAGTATTTTAAGATTTTAAGAGCTTAGATATTACATTAAGGAACTCATAGACTGGAAAATATGAAAGCCTATTTTTGTGATTCATTATTTTAAAATAAAATATATAATTCGTCTTGAAAGTAGTGGATTCAAAAACTCACTATACAAAACATTATAATACAAGACTAATGTATTAAAATATAATAATTACAATTAAAAGACAATATAATTAAATTTCCTAAATTTGCGAGTTTTATGTAGATTTATTTGTTTATTAACCAATATTTGAATAGCAAAGTTGAAAATATGTATTATTTATTCAGCATAATGGAGTTAAGTCAATAGCTTATGTTTTTCTTTTAATTTTTTTATATTGGAAAATTATTATTTCATATAAGTTGAATACTATTTTCACTATGGTTTGTTACAAATTTTATGTGTAAATTATATATTTTCCTTTTTGGTATGATGAAAAATTATAAATAATTACTTCATGTTAAATGTATAGTCCCTTTTGTTACTTATTGTCAACAAGCCAATATTTACTGCAATAAAAGTACGAAATTAAAATCGAATGAAATTTTTTTTCATTTTACACTACCATCTAGTACTAATTAGTGTGTACATGTTAATGTATGCATTTTTTATTCGTTGTGTACTTTTATGTAGATTTTATTGTGGAATAATTGTATTTTATATTAAAAAATGTATTAAAATTGTAAATCAAAAATATAAAGCACAATAAAATTTTGAACAAAATAAAATTCTAATGTGTTGATTTGTGAAATTTAAATTTTATTGAAAAAAGATATCATTAAAATAAATAAGCTTTATTGAAAGTTCATTATTTGCTAGGTTCTTTTTCTACATCTATTTTTACACTTCCAATTTTCTTAGCCACTTCTTCCAGCCTGAAATGTTTAAACATCATTTGATGAAGTTATACTTAAAAATAGATATTAAAAAAAAATGTACCTGTGAAGATCTTTTAAAGATACTTGTCCAGTTCCCCGTTCAAGTGGTTTAGGTTGAGATTTATCTGGCTTCCATCCCAGTAAATAAATTATTTGAAAAGTGGCTGGTATACTTCTTTCTCCTGTTTTTGGATCTGTCTAAAAATATTTGTTGAAAAATAATTTAATATACAAATAAAATAAACATATTAAATTTTGAAAAACATATTATATTACCTTGCCATATAATTCGTCATAAATAGCAGCAGCAGCCATTTGAGTATCACGAGAAAGGTGTAATTGACGATTGTAGCTGACGTTATTTTCTCCCATTAATTTCAAATCCCACATAAGTTCAAACATTGATGGGTAACCAACACTTATTTCATCTGTATCAATTGTTTGTAATGTGAAACCTGACCTTTTAAAATAGTAGTTTTACTATACGAATTGCAATATGGAACATTTATAATATTTAAAGCTTTGCATAATATATGTTAGAGAAAATGATAACCTGTTCAATAATCCTCCTATATCCCTTATTCGAGTAAATGGTGAAATGTGTGGAGCAATTCCTCCGTTCCTTTCAAGATCCGATAGTTGCAGAGATGATCTTAATTCAAAAAGAGTATCTTCTCCAAACATTGTAGCAAGAAAAACCTATGATTATAGAAGAATGTTATTATAGAAAAATATATGCATGATGTTAAATTTGTGAACAGAAAAATACCCCATCATTTTTTAAACTTTTAATGATACTGTTGAAACACTTGGGAAGATCGTTGACCCAATGTAAGCATAGTGAAGAGATTACCATATCCAAGCTATTATCTGGAAACTAAATCTAACGGTTAAAGAAAAATTAAAAAAAAATGTTTTACTAAAAGAAATTCTAAAAAATATACATCCAAATTTTCTTCGTCCATCAACAGTTTTTCGATTTCAATACCTTCAGGTAATTCAGCAGCATTCAAATGTTCTTGATTTGTTTCACATAATATAATTTTCTTAACACAATCGGGTAAAAGATGTTTACATACATATCCCCTAGAACAGCCTGCATATTTTAAAAACGATTGAAAACTACTGTCGAAAATAACTTCAATATTATATTATTTGCATATTAAAATGAAAAACCTATGTTAGCAACTACATCGAAAGTTTTTTTGATATCGAATACTCTATCAGCAAGTCGCCAACCGACTTCTTCATGTAGATAAGCGGCTGCTGAACTTTCCGGAGTTAGATTTGCACGAATACGTTGACGCTGTTTTGCCAAACGGTCGAAAACTTGTACTACGCCATTTTTATCTATTTTGTTTCCAATTCCACCTCCTATTCCACTGAAATTTCTGCAAAACCTAATTAACATGATAACTAAACATAACCTTTTCGCCGAATGTCAAGTGTCAAAACTATTATGAAACAATTTATGCTTTATAACTGTTACATATCAACCATAAATATTTATTGAAAATTAATCAAAAAATATATAGATATTATCAACAATTATCATATTTTGGTAACCAGATTATATAATATCAACAAAAAATAACCAAATAGAAGATTCCATTGAAATATTCATCTAACAGGTTCAGAATTTTTTTTATATTTCCTGATAATTAGGTGATTTTCATTAGTGCCTATAAAAAAGCAAAAATATGCAGTGAATAAGATTTTTTTTATTAACCTTAGTATTTTTTCATATGGTAACATTGCAAACGTCATAGTGACAGTTCGACAATCATGACTTCTAACATAAGTCTCTTTGGATGTTTATAAAAAATCCTTTGCAGTTATCATTTTGTGTTCCACAGTTTTTATTTGAATGATGGTAATTTTTTTGCTTTTACAATTATTGTGGATATTGTTTTCAATTTAATATATTTCGAAGGATACGATGGATTCATCTTCAGATAAATTATGGAGCTTTCAAGATCTTCGAAACGCCTCAAATACTTGGAATATGAAAGGCGATAAAGCTTTATTAGATATATTGCAGAACATTCACAACGTATGAAATTTTCTTAATATCATGTATTACTTAAGGCAAACATATTGTCAATTTTGTCTTATTTTCACAAAGTTGTTTTTTTAATTAGTAAATACATTTTGTTTCATTTTAGAATGTCCTCCTCAAAGCAACAAATACTACAGAAAAACTAAATGCATTGTCATCGGATATTTGTAATGCTTCGATATCCTTAATGAATGTTAACAATAAGTAATCATTTAAACTTTTTCTAGATTGATATTTTGAACTTTAAACTAAATTTAATTTTTATTTAGTTTTCATATAATCCATATTTTATATTTGATTATGTAAAATTTTAGATTC
Organism: Hydropsyche betteni; assembly: GCA_028571205.2. Taxonomy (NCBI): domain Eukaryota; kingdom Metazoa; phylum Arthropoda; class Insecta; order Trichoptera; family Hydropsychidae; genus Hydropsyche; species Hydropsyche betteni. Next base: position 348,922 of record JAOXNN020000013.1, read on the forward strand.
ACAAGTCTCGGGAATACGCAATTTATTGAAAATAAAGTGCAAGATTACGATGAAAGTGTTGATAAACAAGATATGAATAATGAATCAACTGTTGATGTGAGTGTCTAATAATTATTGTATAGTATAATATTTATAATATATGACATATGATTAAGTATAATTATATATGATATGATATAAGGTACATATTTTTCATCCATTTACTTGTAGGTGCTTGGTTCTAATATTCAGAATAAAGACCTAGACAATTTAGAAGCTAATTCAGAAGTCTTACTTTCTGTAAATGCAAGTTTGGATGTGCTAGAAAGTCTTTGTGAAAAATTTCACATTTCTGCCGATACAGACAGTGGATCTGATGATAGTGATTTTAATGACATGAACTCAAAGTATATTAATTTGTTGATTTATATCTTACCAACTCTTCTTTTATGTTAATATTATTTTATTTTTAGTATTATCTTGCGCCCCAAAGATGTTTATATTGATAAACCATTACCATACTTAATTGGATCTGAAAAGTGGCAGAAAAACTGGCATTTAGGTTAATAATGATTGAACTTATTAATTTCAAGATTTATTTATTTACACTAAAACTGTGTAATTTTTCAATTGAAGGTTTACAAGAGTGCACATCTGATAGTGACTCGTACAATGATGAACCTTCTAAGAAAGATGACTTAGATTATTCCAGTTCTGACGATTTTACTAAAATTTCTACATCAGGAAATAGTGAGTCTATGCTTAAAAAGAAAAGTCAAATGACTTTACCAATAACTAAACACAATTTAGCAGAAAATGAACCTTCGATGGTAATAATCTGAAATTTCTTAATTTTCATCCTAAAAATATAATTATAATTAAATACCAATGTTTATCTCATTGTTTTTTATAGACTTCTTCATCTACTAATGATAGCACAGATGCTGCTGATTCAGAAGTTGTAAATATAAGTGCCAGCAATAAAATAATTCCTAATAAGCCAACAAACGTATCAGATATATTGAACAATAATAATGACAACATTGTACAGAATAAACCAGTAATTTGATTTTTATTTGTGAAGATACAAAATTATTTCAAATTTTATTTTCTCATTTTGTTTCATTTTATAGCCTCCACAAACTTTGGTGAAAGCTTCTGACTTTGCTGCTGAACTAGCCAAAAAATTAGGAGGAAATATTCAACATGAAACTTTTGTCCCAACTATTCCTACAGAAGCGTCTAAAGAAAATAAAACAAAAAACAGTTTTATATCTGTATTACCTATAGAATCAACTAACCGAGTTACTGGTACATTAATATTGTAGTTTGCACTCATTTGGATCTACACACTATTAATATTTATATGTTATTTTAGGAAATATATTTTTGGATGAACCTCCACCGATGGATGCTCAATTTTCTGATAAAGATAGACCTCATGATAATTTTATTCCTGATAACGAAGATGAAATTTCTAGTGGATTGTTTGGGGATGAAACTTCTTCAATGTTCCACAGTTCTTCTCCTAATGATTTGTTTAGTAATCGCTTATTTGATAATAAAAAAGCATCAAGTAACAAAGGGTTATTCGATGAACCTTCAAAAGATGTTAAAAAAAAACCTGTAGTTGAGGAAAAGAAACATACTGCACTTTTCGATGATGATAGTGATGATGATTTTGGTATTTTCAATACAAAACCTTTCAATAAAAATCTTGTCGCGTCAGAAAGTGTAGTTAAAGAAAATCGTGCATCACCTTATATTGAGCAAAGCAAAAAAGAATCAAATGTGGGAAATAAAACGGATTCCATTTTTGATGATATTGTAACGAGTGATGATGATTTGTTTGGCTCTTCGAATTATTTCAAAAATATAAAAACGAAAAACGAAGAAGTATGATTTTTATAGAACTATTTTGGAATACAATAATATTTATTAAAATATTTTCAATTTTTTCAGACAAATAAAAATATCAAGACCACTGTCAAAGAAAAATCCAAGAGTTTATTTGATGATATATCAGATTCTGATGATGATTTATTCAGCACTAAAAAAACCACACAAAACCCAGATGATTCAAAAAAATCTGTAATGATAAATTTATATTTATTATTTATATTCTATATTCTATACAATATAATACTTATCATCATTTTTTTTTTCGATTTTTGCTAATCACTGAATTCCTTTTACAGGTCGTTAATGAAAAACAAGCCAAGATTGAACCTCAGATTTTTGTTGAAAATAACTCTAAAAAAGAAACCGTTCATGCAGAAGTGAAAACTGAAAAATTAACTGAAAATGTTTACATTGAGAAAAGTAATGAAGATTTGAACAATAAAGTGACTAAAATTGATAAAACTGATGAAACTATCAGTTTCATTTCTAAAGAAACACCTAAAAGTTCTACTGTAAATGCACCTTACGAGGCCAATTTTGATATTCCTCCTCCATTAAAAGGTCTTACTTCAGATGCTAAAGAAAGTAAGAAAATTTTCAATGACTACGATGATGATGAGGACGATGATTTATTTGGTGAAATAAATAGAAATAAGTCTAATATCCATGATGATTTGTTTTCATCCGAATATAATGATTACACACAAGCGAACAAAAATGTCAGTATTTTCAGTGATGAACCTCCTGATTATGACGAACCAGACGAAATTCAAAGCAAATCAAATACATCGCTTGATTGGAATTCTTCAAAATTAAATGATAATGTAGAAAAGAGAAGTATTGCAGTAAAAAGTGACAATCCCAGAGATGAACAGGATGATTTTTTGAATATATTACCGAAAAAAGAAACAAAATTGAGTTCTGATGATTTATTTTCAGAAAAAATAGAAAATGAGAATGTTTTTAAAAAAGTTGATAGTTTCACAAAATCACCCGATTCATTATCAAACAAAAATGCACTACAGACAAAAACTTCAGTTAAGAACGATAGAAAACTGCCCGAGCAGAAATCATCAGTTATTTCAGAAGACAATAATGATTTTATGTCATCTTTGCAATCAGAGAAATTTAATCCAGTGGAAACAGATCAGAAAAAATCAGAATCAAATAAGAAAACACAAAATACTACATCACAAAAACCAATAAAAAAACTTCAAAGCAGTGTAAACATAAATGTTAAAGCCTTAATGCCGACTTCTATGCCAAAATCAGTTAAAGAAATTAAAAATTCTGTAGCTGAAAATGTTTCTGCTCCATCATTTACTGATGAGGAAACAGCTAATGATAATAAAGTTGAACCAAATGAAAAAGTCGATACATCAGAAAGTACATTATGCAATAATATATTAAAGGAAAGAATCAAGATCAAAGTTAAACGTAGACCATCTTCTAGAAAAGCAAGGCACGAAGCCATTAGAAAATCGGCCGCCGATATTTACAATTTTCCTGACACTACGGAACATTCTGATGAACCTACAAATTATAAATCATTGCCAAATTCTCCTGAAAAAACTATCGCACATAATTCTGAATTGCAAAATGAAAATGAATCTTATGATTCTGTCAGTTCAAAAAATGTGAAAAGTAATAATCTGTTCATTACAGATAACATAAATGACATTCCAGATATTCCAAGTACTCAAACTTCAGGTCATGCTAGTTCAGTAATAAAAAGAGATTTATTTAGTGATGATGATGATGATGATGATATAGCTAATATATTTACTACAAAAACGAACACGAAAATGGAAAACAGTTTATTTGCTGGAAAATCTCAGCGAAAACCGCTTATTGAACCTAAAAAACCTGATAATAATCAACTATTTGGTGATTCTGATAGCGATTCAGAATTATTTAGCAAAAAAGAGAGTTCTGTTACAATATCTAAAACTTTAGTTGTCAATCCAGAAAAATCATCAAAAGAAAAAAATAAGTATGAATCGATTTTCGATGAGAGCGATAATGATGATCTATTCACATCCAAAAAAACTACAGTGGTCAGTAAAAATACTACAACAAAAGGACTTTTTGGCGACGATGATGATTCAGATGATTTTGATTTATTTAAAACACATAAAGGTATAAAATTAAATATTTTCGTATTACAATGATACTGTGCTCTTATAAAATTCTCATATTTTACTCCTTCAGCTGTATCACCCCAAAAACGAACAACTAATGTCAAACCCGATTCAAGTTCTAGCGATAAATCTTCATCTAAGCTAACTAAACCCTCTGAAGATGCTTTTCAAGATCCTTTATCAATGTTTTTGAATGAGTAATGTCAAGTGATTTATGTAGAAATATAATTTTTTGTTAGATTATTTTTATTACAGATTAATTTTTCATTTTCTGTTAAATGTTAAAGAATTTAATTACTGAACTTCAGTAAAATTATATTTAATCAAATCCATTTTATATATTTATATGTATTATATTAAATTGTTGAATGAAAAAAAAACAGTATCATTATTTTTTATCATATTTATTAGACAGACATATAGAAAGAACTGTACTTTGAAAATATGGTACATTGAATAATAAGGAAATAATCTATGAATACAATACTATTCATTAAGATAACTGTCAATTATATAACGTCAAGCAGACAAACTATATTCGAAAAAAATTTGAACAGGGTTTTAAGGTTCTTGAAAATAAATTTTATTTAAATTTCTTAATCCATATTATTTATGGAATCAATTGTTTCTGTACATTGGTTTGGTAGGTGAAGGTCTTTGAAAAGCAATATCTTGCACATTCAAACTAATTTTCGGTTTATTTTTTGGTGGTTCAAAATAATAATCAAAACGTTTAAATGATTCAATGTCCCTCTCAGAAGAATCTAATTCGTTTAAGTTGGTGATTGACTGGTCTGGTGCAAATACGCTACTGCTTTCTGAAATGAAAAATACGTAAAAATACAAGTTGAAAGCAATTTTTTTAGATTATATAAAAAAAGAACCTGCAAAAATATTCTCGTTCTGAATTAATCCGTTGGATAACCTTTGACTTCCAACCACATTCTGACTAATAGAATTGGCACATCCTTCATATTTCAATGTGTTTTCAAGATTATTCGCCATAGGACCCCCGACACCATGGACGTCTCTATATTGAGTGAAACTATCTTTCCATACGTTGAATACGCATTTGTCGCTATTTTCATTGACAGCTACATTTTTCAAACCAGAAAAGTTATTGAAGCCTTCATGATTCACAGAGTGATTAGAATCTACAAAATTTTCGGTGGGATCATAAACGCCACTAGTTTTCAATATACTTATTTGATGTGGTGGCATATAATTATATTCTGGCACATTGTTAGTATTATTGACAACATTAGTGGAATCGGCAGGTGAATTAGAGCTTGAATTCGATATGGAATCGTAAACTGAACTGCTGTCACTTGGAACACAAGACGAAGAAGACGAGTGTGAAAGTTTAGAATGATGAAGTGGAGAGAGACCAGTCGGATATTGATAGTAATGTTTGTAGAATTCATGTTCTTGAGGATACATCCCGTTGTTCCAGGACTTCGAATTATTTAGAGATTCTTTGTTTGCTTCGTATAGGAAATGTTGATATATGTAAGGATGAGAACTGTGTGATGTTTGACTTCCTTGAAGAGGTTTTGGATCGCAATGACTCTCTGGCTTAGTTTGGCAATTCTTCCAATTTTTCGATTGTTCGTTAACATCCAACTAGAAAAAATTTATAAAACATTATTTTTTTCGTTAAATTTATTAATAATCAATAAACTAAAATATGCTTTTAATATTGAATGATCTAATTTGTTTCATATTTTATCAGGAAAATATAAAAAAAAAATCATTTGAAATATTGTCAAAAATATGAACTTCCTATTAATGATTCATTTTAAAGAAAATTTTACTTATACCAAAATTATTAAATATAATCAAGTATCGATTTTCATAATGCACATACTTGTGGGAAAGTAGAATTATCAGAATCTACAATGACCCTAGATGTTCCGAGCCTATGAATATATGGAGGTAATCTCGTTTTGTCTTCAGGAAGTTGACATTGTGCATCTGTTTTACTCGACCAAATACTGTCATTATTCTAAAGAAAAACAAAAAAAATATAGATTACAATAATAAACATGACTGAAGAGCAGAATAAAGTCAAAACTGACCTGCTCTCTTGAAAATGGTTGATATAATATCGAACCAAAAGTTTTATCTGCATCTGTAGGTCCAAAGGGCGTGTATAATTTCTGAGGTTCAGGTATATCTACATGATTGACATTTACAGAAGATTCTACAGAAGCTTTGCTAGTGTCAGGAACATTATATTGTGAAAATGGTGTTCCTATGGGTTTTTGAACCGGATTTTCACAATGTGAGTTTTGTTTATCTATAGAACTCTTTCTATGTTCTTGATACCGAGGAGCACCAATAGGACTGGGAGTTACGACAGTTTGCTTTTCGATACTTTCAACCATTTTAGTTTTATCGTCTTTAATTACATTAACATGACGACTTTCATCTAGCGGCTGAGGTACGGGAGAAAACTTATTTCTATTGAATTTGGGAAAAATATTTTTCTTATCAAGCTTATTTTGACCCTCAGAATTATCTTCGTCTTTACACTTTTCTAAACTGCAATTGGTAAGTCTATTTGTTATATTATTTATTGACTCTTTCAGATCGTTGTTTGAATCGCACATATTCCTAGGACTTTGATCGTCACAGATTTTACTGCAGTAAGTATGCGGAGTAGGCTGGTTAAGATGCTGATTGGCCATCAAAAGTATAGGATTCGGTGGAGTTTCGATCGAATTCATACCCATCATGCTCTGTTGATGAACCATAGACATCAACGGATTCCTTATTGTGTACATTCCATTGGAAGTCGGGGTTATAGTTGCCTGACACGACGCATTGGGTGGCATCGGTATAGGATCCGGTATTCTAATATCGTTCATTCTTTTTCCTGGTGTTTGCAAATTAGGCATTCCAGATGAAGTCAGTGTTGAATGGAACATTGGATTTCTAAGTGTAACCATTTTTGGTTGATCATTCGATATGTTGATAGATGATGTGTGAACACTAGTTGCTCCAGTAGCTTGCTGTACATGATGAGGTTGTTTCTTGTTTTTCTTTTTCGATTTTTTCGATTTTGTCGTCTTTTTAGGATCTCCTGAATTCGTTGGTATCGCTTGTGATTTTGATTCTATATAAATATAATAAAGAAAATAAAAAAATTGAAAAATCCAGGAATTATTAAATTCAAACAGTCAAAAACAATACCTCTGTCAGCATGTAATTTAGTTGTATCAACCATAATAACAGCAGGTGGAGGTGGGGCTGGAGGTGTTGGTCGATAAGCAGATGGAGTTGCGGAAGTCATTAACGGCTAAAATTGAAGATGTTGGTATATTAATTGTTTAATTCAAATTAAATATAAGTATATATTCCAAATACGCTTACAATATTATTAGATTTGGACACATTATGCTGCTTAGCCGGATCCACTCTTGTCAATGTGATGCCAGGTGGAAGTCTAAGATCAGCAAACTGAAAAAAGTTAACGTTTATAATATGGATGCTTATCTTTAAAATTAATTAATTTTGAAGGCTAATGATTACCTGTACACCGGATCTTAACTGCTCCATGATGCTACTAGATACAGGAGCATTTTTATTATTTCCAGATGACATATCTTCTGATTCCGCCAATGAATCTTTCTGTTAATAAAAAGAAGCAATTGTTGAAGTGGCGTATATATAGAGTAATCTCAATTATTGAAATTTTAAAATCATAAGCAAGTAATTTTCAATAAGATAAAAAAAAAAAAATAACAAACAATGGTTAAAGATATATCCGAACCTTTGATGTTGCTAACTCGATTGTAGTATCATCATTCAGTTTAATTTTATCAACAGCTGAGGTTAGGCTATTTACTATTTGCAGTGATGTGTTTTGGTTATTAGTCTGCGGGGATTGATTAGATACCTTTTGAGTTGATGACTTTGACTGAAGTTGATTCGATTTCTTGCCTATAAAATGGAAATAGAAGTTTTTACAATAAATTCACTCCAAAAATAAATATGATGAAAATACAAACCTTTTTGAGAATTTGCCTGGTTTTCATTAGATCCTTTGTTGCCCTTGGAATTAGATACCTCACTTATGTCACTCTTAGTAGGGTTTGTTTTATTTGACTTATTAGCTGCTTTAGCTTGATTTTTTTCAACTATTTCTTGTTTTTGGTTTATTTTTTTCGTTTCATTTTTATGAGTAGTTTTCGGACTGTCCATGTCATTTGTTTTATTAGAATTTTTAGATTTTTTCTGTTTAATATTATCTTCAAATTGGTTCTGCTTTACAATTGATTCCAAATCAAATTTATTTTCATTGTTCTCAGTTTCAGCTAAACTTTCTAATTCAGCTTTTAATGCAGCTTTCCTCATTTTTTTCAGATTCTTTTTAGATAACATAGGCTCAACACTAATTTCATTAATAATTTCAATTTCGGAGTTTTTCTTATTTTTCTTGACATTTGATGTTTGATTAGTTGTAGTAGAACTAGTTGTATATTTCTGAGAGGAAATTTCTTCCTTAATTTTCGATTTAGTAACCTCAACTTTTTTACTATCATTTTTCTTTTTCTAAAAATAAAAACGAAAATTATTTATTTGTAATATTACGTTTCTGAAAATACAACCATTGAATTAGGCAAAGTTAAAGTCTATTTACTTCACTTGGAGCAACTTTAGGTTTTTTCTTAGCATTTGCAAGAGAATTGATTTGTGCGATGGTAGATTCCCAGGACAAATTCTGTTTTTTTGGGGCAATTTGTTTGTTTTCTGAATAGTCTTTTTCTGAACTATTTAGTGCTAAATTTTAAAAATAAAAAAGTTAAATTTTGGACAGTAAAAAACATACGAATTGCTCAATTAAAAATACTCACAAATAGAATGATCTTGGGATGTATAAATTAATTGATCAGAGCCTTTAGGTGTAATTGTAACTCCGTGCTCTTCAGAATTAGGCAACAGAACTCGTTTTATTGTTACCATCCCTTGATTTGATCCAGAATTATTATAGAACTGAAAATAATTCAATTATTAATATGTATAAGCATATGAGATATTTCAATTAATGATACTTACATCAGAATTTTTATATAAAACTTGATCAACATTGTAAACAGACGGTAAATTTTGCTGTATTGGCTGTTTCGTATTTTTATTTGTTTCTTCCGTTTGACCCAATTTTTGCTGTTTGACACAAGCTACAAAAATTTACATTTCAATATGAAATATTTATTTGAAAAAAGGATTAAAAAAAAAAAACATAAAAATACAACAATACCTCTGTTCACAGATGAAGAAAGTAAATTCAGGGCAGATTCTACATGTCGTAAACGTGAATGAGCCTGTTCCGCTAACGTTGCAGCTTCAGTCGCGCGAGCGGAAGCTTCTTGTGCCGCACGCTTTAATAACAATGCACATTCATGTTCTTCTAAAACAATTTCAGCATCAGTTGCATTTGAATGTTTTAAACCTAGTAAAATACACATCTCCGATTAAAAATCATATCGCAAATATTACAATTGAATAAAAACAAAACTGAACTGTTATATTTGTCGGTTGGAGGCAGACGACGACAAGCAGATGCTAAGCCCTGTTCTAAGCGTACGACTTCTTCACGCAATCTACTAGTTTCCCCGACCATGGATATTAAATCTTCATGTAATTCATCACGTTCTTTTAATAACTCCATTTTGAGCTAAAGAAAAAATTAAAAATATTGATTTTGTGAAATCACAATGATTCAGGTTGAAAATTTGAAGAAATACCTTTTTGTTTTTCTGACGAGCTTTCTTGGCTTGTTTCTTTTCTTTGTCTGCTGCTCTATGTGGTTCTTCGATGAATTTCACAAGCATGTTAAGATCTCTGTCATCCTCGTATCCTGACAAACCCCATCTATAGTATGAAATTAGTTTAGAAAAAATAAAGATAGATTTGAATACAAATTGCAAAAGAAAAAAATATAAATATACCCCGAACATGTTGGTGAAGAACAAAATGAGCCATCGCTACTTTTTACAGAATGGGTATTTGAATTACAGCCCGTTTCTAAAACAATAAATATTTGTATACAGAATTTTCAAGAATATAAGTAAAAATGCACAATGAAATTTATGAAAGACAAATATAATTTAAAAAAAAAAAAGGAAAACATACTGCTCTGAACAGTCTTTGATGTAGATTTCAAATCTAAAGGAACTTTAGAAGCAGTCATGAATTTATTTAAAGCGGCCTTATTTTCATTTTTATCGTCTTCATTATTTTTGCTATCGGAGTTTTGTGTAACTGGTACCTAATAAATATATCAAAGCATCATAAGCATCATTAAAAATAGAGTTCATCAGAATATATCAATTAAATTAAATTTCTCACATCAGTTTGTTTTTTTTTAGATTCCATTCGACTACAAGAATGGCATCTTTGTGACGTTTCATTTGAAATTTCAGATTTTGTCACCGGTGAAATACTTACAGTATTTGTTTTGGGCCCGTTTTGCACGTTAGCTTTGGTTTGAGTTTTAGTACTTGTCTTTTTCAATTCTTGATTGTCTTTCGTGGAATTATTAACAGCAGGCTTATTTTCAACAACACCAATACTGTTTTTAGACAAAGCTGTGACTTTTGTGTCTGTATTATTAGGTAAAATACTAATGGGCTTCTTCGGTTTTCCTTGTTTGACAAGATCATTTATTCCTTTTGTATGCTTTGCAATCAATTTATTTATAATTTCTTTTTCTCCAGGAGGTTTTAATGTTTTCACAGGCTCGTCGCTTGAAATAATACTGTCTTTATTTGAATTGACTGGAACAGGAGCTAAAAAAATATTTATTTTACAAATGAAAAAAATTATACAAAAAACCATTTTTTGAAAAAACGTTAATTGGTATACTAACTTTTATTAGAATTTGGAACAGTTTTAGCACTATTTGTCGATGTGTTTCCAGATTGAGTAATGGTTTGCTGATTTTCAACCTTATCACTGTGCTCTTTACTATTGGTTTCACCAGTCTGAAAAAAAATAAAATTAAGTGAAAATAAAAAAAAATAACGAAAAGAGTAAAAAATAATAATATTCATTTTATTACAGTTATTTGGGGGATTTTATCTTCCTCTTTCCCTTTTTCACTCATTTTCTTTTTGTTTAATTTGGTACGCATTCTTTCACGAGTCTCATTGAAATTTCGAGATACGGGACCAGTCATTGGAGGCTTTTAAAAAGAATAAATATAACTTGGATTTTCTTTCCGATTTTAATCACGAATCAAATAAATAAAGAAATAAACTTACAACTTGACCAAATACTGTGCAATAACAACAATTACAAGGATGCTCCCCAGTTTGTAAATGATTTGAACGAGACGAATCAGGATGAAGAGGACACTTTCCTTCAGTATAACATTTTCCGTGACTCTCGTGGTTAATTGTGCATTCTGCATAATAATAAAAACACATAAATTTCTTATTAAAATATGGAAGGTTCAAAATATTTGTTATTACAGTTATTTGAAAATTAGCATATAAATTCAAATATTAAAAATACTCAAAAATTTAGTTAGTAAATATTAAGAAAATAAACATGTACTTACTCTCTTTGACAGTGTCTTTCTGTACAGGGTTAGTAGTTTTACTTTTCGACTGTCCAGTATTATTGTCAACATTCTTATTCTGGTCAGAAACAATTTCTTTAGATGGAGCAGTGTTGGAACTCTTCACTGGATTGCTCGGAGTTTTCACATCGGTTTTGACTACTTTACTCGGTGTTTTGGAACTAACTTGTTTATTTTCTTGTTCACATGTCAACTTTGTTGTTTTGTTTGATGTGTGAATGAACGTAATAGTTGAAACTTCATTTAAATCAGTATCCGAATTATCAAAATGTTTAATACAAGCTTCTACTGATTGTTGAAAACCACTTTTATTTCCTACATGACGAACGACAATTGTTGTATCTTTTTTTGATTGTGAATTATTTACATTTGCTGGATCCGAAGTCTCTGGAGCAGTTTTTTTCGAAGATTTATTTATCATTTTGCTCAATCCACGGCCACCTAATAATTCTGCTTCTCTAGTTTCTTCAAAAAACTTCTTTTTTGATAAACTTTCACTTGACTCACTGGATTTCTTCATTTTTTTTTCGAGTCGTTCTATTTCATTAACGGCAAATAGCCATGTTCCTTCACAAATATGAAACATTGAAACATTTTTATCCTTCATTAAATATGTTGCTGCTGTTGCCGAATCTTGAATTGTATTTAACTGTGTCACTAAAAGACAACCTTTAATAAAACCATAATAGTGAAAAAAATCACAACCGATATCTTTGAACGAAGGAGTATTTCCATTTGTAGTTTTATGTAAATTAATAAGGTTTTTGTATATTTTGATAGCGGCAAACCGCCATTTTTCAAATTGACATTTAAGAGAAATCCAATAATCGCCAACAAAATAGCCAGCAGACTTTCGTTTTCGTGAGAGTTTATCAGATTTTTTTTCTTTGATAGCTTTTCGTTTTTCCTTATCTAACGGAGTTAATTCTTGAAGCATACTTCTAGTTATAATGTGGAAACACACAATATGCAAGTCTAATTCAAATTCTTGCTTTGTAATTCCTTTTCTCATCACTTTAACTATTCCTTCTTCAACTTCTTCAATTGTTGGATCCCAAGGATGATCATATTTTAATAACTCATCAATTGATTTCGAGTCATACACATCATATAATTGTTTAATTTCTTTCATAGTTGCAATAAAACAATCTTTTAATGCAGTTTTAAATTTCTCAGTTCTGTCTAAATTGCAAATGGCATCTGGGAACATATTTGATAATAAATCTTCGTTGCCATCATCAGATTTGTCATTGACTATTGGATCCGTATTCATATTTTCAAACAACACTGTAGTATCTAAATCTAAATTGTCATTGTCAATTTTCATAGAACGTTTGATTCGTTTTAAAGTATTTTCACAAGTTGTGGTGAAACGGCCATTTTTTAACTGAGAATTTTTAATGTCTCTTTCGATGAATTCATTTATGATGGTTTTTTTATTACAATTCATCATTACGCCCTTGCCAACATTCGATGCATGATCACTCAATAATTGTGCAGTAAACAACGACCATTTCTCTTTATCTTCAGTAGAATCGAAATTCGTTTGTGAAAGTAAGATGGGAATTTTGATATTTTCTATTTCGCCATCAGAGGAATCATATTCAGATGGGTTTGATAGGTCGTTGAAACTTTCTTCATCATCTGAATTCATCGTTTCGTCAGAACTGTCATAATTAAAATTCTCAGGAATATCTACAGCATATTCAGAGACTTCTGTGTCATCAACACATACAGAAGTTTTATTAGTCATTTTGAAAACATTAACACTTTTTTCAGGAATCAGGCTTTTATGAAATTCACAAACGCAAGACTCTCTCTTTTTTAATATACTATCTTTACTATATACTGCATTGAAAAATTCAACTAGCAAAGTTCTAAAACAAAAAATAAACAAAATTAAATATTTGATTTCAAAAAATACTAAATCGTTACATTCATTGGTACTCACACAGGATTAAATTTTTTGAAAGTTTCTGCAGTTGTTATTTTTATAGTATTTTTGCAATCGCCACTGCTTGTTTCACCCTATATGAAAGTAAAAAAAAAACGTTAGAAAAAAATATGTCATTACAAAACATACAATTTGAAGGATTATTTACCGCTTCAGACCAAATAAAATTACAGTTAAACTGCTTTTCTAATTTTTTCATAGTTTCTTCGTTAATTTTAATATATCTGTCCATTTTCAAGTGGATTTTATCCGGTTTGTTTGATGAACTTCCAAAATGTTTAGAATGAAACGCTTTAATCAATATTTCTATTTTATCTCGGTGGCCATCCATTGAAATTTGATTTAATGTATTCTGTTTTAATTTCTTCACATTTTTATGATAAGCCATCAAGTCAATAAATAACTGGAGAGAAAGCTTTGTTTTGTTGATGCACTTCAAAGATGCATCGGGATCAATACAAAAACAAAATACTTTTTTGATCCAAAAGTTCAAATACTCGTTATTAATAAAATGACCTATTGCATACGCTTTTATCAATGAATATGCAAGTAATTTTTCGAAATCATACCATCCATTCGTACAAAACTTAGATAATAATTTTATTTCAATTTTCTTAGGTTTTAAAATAGTTTCAGTCAAATTTTTTAAAAATCTAGATATAGCGGCATCATGAACGTTCGATTCATAATCAATAGTTAAATCTTCATCCATTTTATTAAATTTCAAATGCCACACTAAAGATTTGTCTAAACACTTTTTTTGAATCAAAGAATAACGTTCGTACATGATGGATAATTGAACATCTTTATCGAAGTCTTGTCTGAAACTGTAAAAAAAATAATTACACATAAATTTCTATTTTTGGATAATATTTTAATGCAAATTTGGTATTAATAAACTTTTTCAGTAATATTTATAAGGTTAATATACCGGGAAATTGAAAAAACGTCATCGATGTCGCTCAATACTGCTGCATCGTATAAGTATGGAAGAATATCCAGAAAATCGACTAAAAGATTTCGCCATTCTTGAGAAATAATATCATGAGATAACATCACAGATAACTGGAAAACAAAAACATATATGTAAAGTGGAAAAAAATATATACCGCACAATTTAAAATACACACGCTTATACCTTCAAAAAATGGTCTAGTGCTGGGACATCAGCCCATTTCCAATATATACTATTTAAAAAATGTTGTCCAGGTAAAGCAAAAAATAATGTGTAGGCTAACCTCAACCGTTTTGGTCCTAAGATTTGCATTAACCACGTACCGCATTTGCGAATAATACGTGCAATTTGTGTGAGTTCTAAAATATCAATGTTGAAATTTAAAAATAATAGGCAGACTCACATTATTTGATAAGATAAAAAAAATTAACGAACCTTTAAAAAAGAAAAAACCACAACCATTACTAAAAACAGTCAAAAGTATAGCGTTGTAACGACAAAATAATGATAAATAGAATGTGTCCATCATATGTATGAAAAATGGGAAGTCTAGTCGAACTAAACTGAAATATAACAAAATTAATATTTTGAGTAAATACTTAACATATAATGATAATGAAATATTATATAATAAACAATTTAGAAAAACATACTTGTCTATTAATTCCGTAATCCTGCTAATAATTTGTAATAAACTATAAAATTTGGGTTTGCTGCAATCACAGTAACATCCATCGCATAGATAATTACTACTAGATGCTGAAATTATAGAAATAAATTCAAAAATTACTTTTTGATCGATCATAATCATAATGGTGAACTCGCAATGGCTTAACTAGCATAGCTAAGATCGTAAAGTATGTTACGTCGAATTGTGAGTGATGATGTCACTTTCAAGATTGATGCGTCACTAGAACTTGTCTCCCGATTTACTTTTCAATTTTAACTATGCTAATCGAGGTGATGTGAATTTATTATCAGAATAGAAATGCTCAATAAAAAAATACCTTTATTTAAATACGTTTGATCTCCTTTTCTCCACTTTTCACACGAAGTAGTATAGAAATCGACGACATCTAATGGCATCTAAAATAAAATAATTATGTTTAAAACAGTTCATATAGATATAATAACTAACAAATGGAAAATAAAAATCAACCTTCGATTCTATTTCCTCAGCAGATAAACCGTCACCTGATGATAAATCTACATACGCTGGTGGGAACATTTCATTTTTGTGACACACAAACACCTGTAATTTTTGTTTTTTAATTATTACTTAAGCACTGAAAAATAGTGATATTAATATAAGATTAATTACAGTAGTTGTTTCGTCTTCGCAAAAAAGGTCAGCGTTTGATTTAGAAGAATTACAGCAACAATTTTCAACTGGTAAATTTATACATTTCAAATAATCTTCCAATGTGGATTTTATAGGCTCAGAAGATTCTCGTTCTAAAAGTCAAAACTGACACATAAGTAATTTAATTTTCAGATATTTTACTAAAATAAGATTGATTTTACCTTTTTCTTTAGATATGCAAAATGGACACTTGGACGATTCTTTGCCTTGAAGATCGCTCTTAAATCTAGTTTTCAATTTATTACGGCCTTTCCCTGAAACCTTCTTCTTTCGGCATGTACAACGAATATGAAAAGCGCTTAATTCTTTAGATGATAAATCGGCGAACTGTTTAGATTTTTCAGATTTGGCTAAACTTTTTGCATGAAAACAATAACAGCAATAACAAGTTGTTTGAAATCCAATAGCAAATTCATCAAAATCACCAAAACCTTGAGTTGACACCCAATACAACCAAAACATTAAAATTTTCAACTCATTCCAAGCTGTTTTTATATCCATAAGTATTATGTGTTCGTCTAAGATGTCCAAGTTATTTTCATCATCATCCATATTGTATTCAGAGTCTTCATAATTTTGACAGTATCTTTTACAATTCTTTATATTTCCACATCCCCCAGGACACATTCCGTCCAATTGATTTCTAAACAAAAATCTTTCACGTGTATTAATTGAGTCGCAGTCAAATATTATTTGAGGAATATTGATTTCTTCGATCATATCATCTTCTGCGGAAGAATTGAAATCAAATTGTCCTGGTATGAGAATAAATTTAACAAGTCCATCTTTAACGTATTTCCTAAAACATTTATATAAAATTATAATATACATATATAAAAATATACTTTACATAACTTTTATTACTGACCATTTTTTATGGCACTTGTTTACAGAACATTCTCCACCGTCAGCGAGATATTTGTTAGTACAACATTTACGTATCAAAAAACTATCTATATCTTCATTAGAGCAACCTACAGAATCATTTTCTTTATGCTCGAACGTTTCACTCTTAACCTTTTCGTTTTTTGTTTTTTTATTTGCTTTACCAACATCGCTAACTGAGTTCGAACTATTTTTATACGTTTTGGTTCTTTTATTTTTGTTGTCACTAGATTCGTTTGAACCGATGGGAGGAATTTGTAAAACGCTATGAAGATCTGGAGCACTTAAAATTTTCTTAATATGTGATAATAGTTCTTTCTCTTCCGATGACAGTGGAGATTCAAAAGGTAAAGGAATAGATTCTTCATTATCACATTTAGTAAAACAAGTTAAGTTTGCGCTACTCAAAGCCTATTAGAAAGAGATAAGAGAAAACGAATGGATTAAAAACCTTCGAAATTATGTGAAACATGTTTAATTATTTTACCTGCAAAATATCTTCATGTTTGATATTGAGAAAATGAGGATCTGAATAAATTTCTTCAGCTTGAGATGTATACAACGGTAATAAAAATTGTGCCCCTTGTTGAGCTTCTAATTTTTTATTGAAATTCGTACGGATCTAGAAAAATTAAATTAAATTTTAACATACTATAAGATCTAAATTTAAAAAAAGATTCATTATAGTGAAATTGTGAATATTCCTGGAATCGTTACATTAATTTTATATTTCGTAAGCTGATCACATGTATCACTGAACGAAAGAATACAGAATATTTTCAATTTCACCATTTATCTGTATCGAATTAAATATTAAAAACTATCATACTGACGCGATGCATTTTAGATCTTTTGGGGGGTAAATGGCGACTTGAAAAAGCTGATGAAATAGCAGCAACTTTGTGTGGATCCACTGGATAATCTGTTAAAAGTTTATTTAGTTATATAAAATTTTATAATAACGAAGAATACGAACAAGCCAAACATATTGAGAAATTACTTTCATTGATGTCATCATCGTCGGATTGATTTTTTTTGTGCACAATATTACTGTCGTCGTCGTCGAACGAACTAGTAGAACAATTGGAAGAAGTCGAGGACGAAGAATCGCCAACGCCTAAATAACTTATTAAATTAACGACGCTCGGATCCCCAGACTCTATAACGCTCAAAGCGTCGAACGCACACTCCAAGTCGCACTGAAAAAAAAAGATATATTAGAAAATAACAAAAATATGATACATCATCCTGGCATTAAAAAAACTATTGAGAAATTAAAATAAATCGGAATGGGCAAATTTAATGCTCTCATTTCGTATCGAGTATGGACTGGAAAATTTTCAAAATGCAAACTCGATAAATATAATTTGTTTATGAATCATTGTATAGGAATTTAGTTTTGGTGTCGAGTACCGTATCTGGGAAAATAACAAAGGTGTAATACAACACGAATATGATGTTCCAATTATTATACTTGAACGTTCCAAGAATTTTATGTAATTTGAGTGAAATATTGTATATGATAAAATATAAGAATCAGAAAAATATATGTTGGAATAAAAAGTATATTTATAATAATACTATTTTCATTAAAATCACTAATCTACCAATAAATTATTTTCATAACAAGACACAATTGTACAATTTTAAATAGCGTACAGCATATCTAAAATTAAATAATATTTTTCCTGAGAATTAAATACAACTAATAACTAATATAATAACTAAATAATCAAAAATGTAAGACAATTATGATTGAGATATCCGGTTCGGACAAACACAGTGAGATACATATTAAAAAAAGGCTATTATTTAAATACGATTTTGATCAGAATTTTTATCCCATTTATCAGAATTTATTAGACGTTAGTCGGAATTTTAATCATGTTTTGGTCAGAATTTTAATCAATAAGTAAGAATAAATATTGAACGGTCAGAATTTTAACTGGGTTTATCAGAATTTATATTTAACGGTCAGAATAATATTAAGAACCCTAACATAACTTAACCTATTCGGACCGTTTTGTTATCAAATTCCGACCGTTTATTATTTTATTCCGACAATCCATTTTATTTTGACTGTTTTTGATTAAAATTTTCACCGAAATATTCTGACCAAAACATGATCAAAATTCTGACCATTTAATTTTTTGCCAATTTTAAATAGCATATGGGAATGTTTTAAATTAAATTATTATTTTCCCGAGAATCACATGCGGTTAAATAACTTAATCATCATCATCATTGGGGATCCGTTTTGTGTCCACTGCAGGACAAGGTCTCCCTTCAAACATTGGGGGTCTAGGCTATATACCTTATCCGAGAGCTAACCTCGTATCGAAAATAACTAATATCATAACTAAATGTTCAAAAATAAGACGAATACGATCAAGATATCCGTTCCGGACAAACATGGTTAGTTACGTATTAAAAAAAGCCAAATAAACATCACATTCCTGCGCGTTCATATGCGATTGCTCAAATACTGACATATATCGAAAATACAGTCGAATTTAAAAAAAAACCATCACAATCGCATACAAATACTAAAAAAAGTACACCACAATCAAAAGACCGATCAGACCCTGAAAGGGGGGCGCGTCGACCGCGAAAAGAGCGCCGGGGCGAAACCCCCGCAGGACACACAGGAAAAGGTACCGTCTCGGGGGGCGGACTCCCCGCGCCCCCGTCGCCCTTCGGCTCGCCCCGGGAGCGCTTGCCCCTGCGCGAAGGGAGCCGGCCCTTCTTCGGCTCGGGCTGCATCTGCGGGCCGCGCTGGACGAGAGCTCCGCGCGAAGGTCCGCCGGCCGACAGTCACCAGCGCCAGCGGCCGCAGAGAGCGCCACCCACCGGCCAGGACGGACGGGCGCGTGTGGCAACACTGGCGCGGCCATGGACGGCCGGTGCGAGGTTGAGGTTGCATGGATGGGGTGTTTGAGTTGTTCGGTGGTTGTGTGTTTTTGAGGTAAACATTTTTAACGGAATAAAAATCGGTATACATTTTTAAAAAAATCATGGGGAGGGGTAGGAATTGAATTATTCAGGATCACATTTTTTTAGTAATACGATCATTATTAAGTTTTTGGAGATAGCGATACTGATTTTATTTTACAATATTATCCCCTATCCCCTATATATAATAGCGGATATCTGTCTGTCTGTCTGTCTATCTGTGTGTCTGTGTGTCACAATGACGCTCGCGACTTTAAAACGAACGACGGTCGTTTTTTCGAAATAAAAACCAGAATTAAAAGCCAGACCGGGATTCGAACCTGGGACCTCTCCTATGATAGTCGAAGAACGACACCACGACGCCAAACGTCGAATTGAGTGGATGTCTTTTTTTTTAAATATGAACTATAAAATTATTGTTAATGATTCTAATATGGTCTTTATGCGTATGCGCCTA
>JAOXNN020000013.1:400483-416299 GCA_028571205.2 Hydropsyche betteni
TTCCACCTTATTGATATTTATCATAAGAGCGTTATCTGAGTGCAAATAACTTAAATTGTCGTACCACATTAACAATTGGACTAGAGCATTTATAAAGCGAATAAACAGACTAGTTTATTCGTGCACAAACGAAGTGGACACTTAAACTGTAACATATATATAAATCGATGAATCAATGTTTTGAATGAAAACTTTTTCATAATAACCGTATTTTGATTCTATGATTCTATCCACAAAAAAAATCATATTACATCATTCTAACTGTATATGAAAACATATCGTACAAAAAGAAATTGAATCTCCAGTAGCAATTTGGAAACGAGTAATCGCATTCCGCGACGGTTCGACAACTCCGCCAGATCAATATGCGAAGAGGCCGAAGTTTAAACACGCGTACGCGTTTAATACTAGTCAGTATAATACAATGGACGTGTGTGTATGTAATAATGACTCCCCCGAATCGTAAAGTAGACAATCAGGGATGATCGTAAATAAGGGGACAGGTGCGGCGGGACAATAGGCTCGATGCAACGAGGGATAGTCCCGTCATTAAATGTACATACATCCCATACGAATTGCTCGATCGTCGTTCAATCTTTTAACGATCGATTAACGAAACGTCAAAAAATGGCACGAGGAGTTCTGTGCGATTGTCTGCTGAACGTTTTCCCGAATCGATTTATGTTTTCCGGTGAAATAAAAAGTGTGTAGTAGAAACTATATGCTTGCCAGAACTATTCTAGGAAAGTAGAATGAAATTCAAGACACAATAAAATTGTTGTGGAAGAAGTTTTCTAATCTTTTAATACAAGTAAGATTGCAAAAAAAAAGTATATTATAATAAGAATCAGTTCGAAAAATATTGGAAAACTTCCACGTTTTTCCGATGAAACATTTTTTTTTAATATTGAATTATGTTATTTCAAATATTATTTTAACATATCGAAATAATAAAACGTAAATGTTATATTTTCCATTTCTTTTATGAATATATAAAAATATTGACAGATAATAAGATAACTTATTCACACACACAAGTATTCTACTTATGCGAGTATCTATTCTTGAGTTAATTAACGATTATGCTCACAACGTCTTAAGCATAATGACTACGATCTTAAGCGTAGTAAACGCCACATTAAATGGACAACGTCGTGCAATACATTTTCCCGACTATTTATTTGATCCCATTCGAAATCCAAACACGAAACACTCTGATTCCGTCTACCTAAAATTTACGCTGAGAAATTCGTTGAAAACTGCGTTGTACGAGTTCACTTAGCATATTTTTCTAATCGAGTCGTAAAGAATGAATACTAAATAGTCGATGAAAAAAATACAAAGCGACATAAAAATATAAAGAATATAATTCAATATATATATGCCCAGATAAATTAAGCAACATTCTTTATTTCTTTATTTTTGATATCAAGTCAAACTGATGGAGATTTACTAGGGTATTCGGGTTTCGAAAGAGCCGAGCGGCAATTACTAGTCCTAATCAGAATATTCGTGGTGCCGACATGGTTTCATAACATGCACACATAATTTTCTCCGAAATTCAGTGGCGTGGCTGTACCCCGTAAAGTTTTCAATCGTTCCCTGGTGCATTGCCTACCGGCTGAATTTATAAAGTAAATAATCGATTAAAAAAAGACATCACTTTTCCGTTAAAGAATCATCGCGTCAGCGGTTCTACTGGATACGGTCAGCAATCGATACGGGTAACCGACGAAGCTTTTCACTTAGTCACGTTTAGTTAACGTCATGGAATTTATGTCATCATTAGGTCGAAATAAGTGCAATAACACGCAGCCCAGTGCGATAAAGTCCACCCTCAACTATGTTGCACTGCGTTTCACCATTGCATTTTTCCTTTACTTTAGAAAACCAGAACTATCCACAGGATATACGCACGCATACGCACGCCTCTTAATGGGGTAGGTCTTTGCGGTAGAGTGGTCGAGGTTTTTTCCTGCCCTGAAGCATTTTCCGAGATGACCCTAACCGCTGACGTTAAGTACATAGAATGAAAGTAATGGAGATCCCGTTCTGATAAGACAAAGGGAGATAAAGCTCGAAAAGCGGCCGCGTGTATATAAAATATATTTCAGCGAAATTAACTGTGCGTTTTGAATTAAAATATTTTTAATTTCGATCTTATAGAGTAGTGAAGACCAATTCTCTTGTCTCGCAAGTTCTGACGATGTAATCCGAGTGGTAGTCGTCTCTGGCAGCTTTGCGTGCATTAAGCAACTCGAGAACGGTCCAAATCGTGTTCGTGAAGCTCTCGTGAGGGTTTTGCTCCCTTTCGTGGAGGAATGTTTCGGCTGCATTCTTTGCGATTAGGTTCAGATCCAGGGTTAGTGGAGAACACGGTTCGCTCCGCTAACAGTCGACCCGGACGTAATCCTCTTTTTGAACTTCCGCCACTCGACCACTCAGCTTCCATTATTCACGTAAATCGTAAGCTGAACGAACACGCGAAATCCTAAATATTCACAAACAAACATAAAAATAACTCCGAACTCGCCACGAAAACAAAATCACTCAATAGCACAATTTTTGTCCGCATTCCAACCCGAAAAAGCCTTATCTACGGCTTTGATGATGTAAATAAAAAAAAATGCCTTCGAAAAATACGCCATGATTATGAACGCTAGAATTTGAGTGGAAAGTTCTCCGCTTTTATCTTGGCAAGCGAGGTCGTTCGTATATGAAAAAGCGAAAAGAAAAATTTCCGCAACTGTTTGCCAATGTCCCCACATTTATGGTAACCAAATTGAATTATGGCAAAATATGTGCCTGTGGAATAAAAACACGTGTTTATATTTATATGCGAGGGACGCAGACAAAAAAAAAAAACAAAACCAAAGGGAGAGTCTCCAAAGAGTCTCGATATGGGTACGAAACGCGCATTTATCACACCGAATTGGTGGGTTCGTTTCTAAGAAAAATCGCGAATACTTAAAATATAACAAATGATAGAAAATAAATGGAATTTTCTATTGCTCATTCGATAGCCACAAAATGAAAATTTATATGTTTCCATAACATTCAATATTTATATATTTAACTTTCTTTGCGAACTTTGATGCAAATTCACAAAAGAAAGCAGAAATTTCAGTCGCACGATAGCTGGAACGAGACTTTCCCACAAAAGGAGACGATATGACGCTTTAACCGAAGTTTCTCAGTAAGTTTCGCTCCAACTTTCGTGATTCGATTTTCATTTTAGCCAGACGTCCTTATCACTGAGAATGTGGTTTTCCGAAATGGAAAACGCATTATTGTGCTGCGGACAGCCATTTTGTACCGACTGACAGAATATCTTAATTTCAACATGGCTATATCTTTAAACTTTCCTCATAAAATGAATAAATATAGTACTTTTTGATTTATAAAAAAAAATCAATAATGAAGCGTTATTTTGTAAAATTTTATCATATGTAATTTTTTATATTAAAATTTATAAAAAAATGCAAACAAGTAAAATATGAAAGCTAAAAGCGCAACAATGTAATGTAATAATGGAATTTTAGTAGATATTAAAGTTAAGAGCTGACGTTCTTCTCTAATGTGCATGCAATATTATACAGCCTGCACTTTTGACTCAATTACTCGTCTCTCCAACGTGTCTTAATTAAACAAGAGTGAAAAGGTTCATTCAATTACATGCTCATAGCACAACTGCGACACTCGTCAACAAATTTACGACGAAATCTTCAAATTGTTCAAAATCTTCAAAGTTACATCCCACAGTATATCTGCTATTCGCAATATTTTTATTTCGGAAGCATTAAGAATTAATATGTTGTAAAACAGAAGAGTCCTCTTAATTTATTGAAGATTCGCAGTGCTTCTGAAACACGAAAAATACCTACCGTTGCAACCGATGAAGTGAAATTGCGCGTACGAGATTTATTGTCGTCTCTAAAACCGCCTTCTGCTTAAATAATATTGTTGCTTATTTTTCTGTATATTTTAGAGGGAGAAAATAGCATTTTCTAGGGACGAAAATACCCTAAGTAACACCATTAATATGCCGAAGAATTTAACTGAAGGGGTAAAATTTGCGGTTGCAATGGGGTTTTAAATGGACAAAATTTATAGATTTATCGAAGATATCGTATTATTTTAATGGTTTTATAAATGTGAGTGGTTAATTAAGCGATTAAAATATTTAAACCAGAATTTCGAAATCGCAATTATTTATTTGCTGGTTTCAGGCTTTTTAGATGCGGATTAAGTTAGATTAAGTTTACATAGCATTGTTTCATTCCATGTAATATCCTATTTTCGGAATACAGCAAAGTTTTTGTCGAAAAGAATATGAACTTTTTTCAAACAATTTTCGTAGTATATGAATATTCGTAAAAAACAAACCTTAGATAATTGATGCTGCAGACGTGCAACTGCTAATCTATCTCGTTGAGCATTTGACGCTTCAGCTTCCAATCTCTGCTCGAGTTGTCTTATCCTTTCTTCAAGCGCTTCCTGCAACAACAAAAAAAAATTTAAATAAAAAATAAATAAATCTCGATCAATATATAATATTATACTTCGTGAGCCGATCTAAAAAGGTCAAAAAACATTCGGCGGTATTCGGGAATTTGTACCGGCGGGTCTTTGTGTATAGCACAAACGAGATAAAAAAGAAATGGCAAAGAGCATTTGAGGAATTTTATTTACACAAGCGAAATTCCGCATTTTCATTTCTTGCATTGCGGAGGGCCCCGCGGAAAGGGTAGAAACGGGTCCTAAACGTACCAACAGTCCTTATAATTGAATGCAAGCTCACGTTCTGCCCCTAAATTTACCCGCAATACGCACACACACATACATCCACATTCGACATATATAAACATTGCATATTCATCGAAGTAGTTTATGCAAAATATGCATCAAAATTCAAATGAGCCATCACTGGAAGTAATCGATATGTATTCAGTGGAAAGGTAATGAATGCGGCACTACGTGTTTGATTTTCAAATCAATATATTTTATATATATATATAATTAATTAAAATTATTTCTTTTTTTATTTAGATTTGATGATATTAATAATAGATAATATTAAAATTAAAGTTTACTTTCAAAATTAGTATGCATTTTGAAGAAGAAAATAAAATTATCGTATCGAATAAAATCGTGCACACTAATGCATTTTCTTCAAGCAGTTTTTAAGATACTTTAGCGTCCATTAATAATGGAAACGAAGTATGATGGAGTGTGGCGCTTTCGTGAAAAGGCACGACAGGATGGTCGTGTATCACTCAAAGTCTTGCTTAATTACGATTTAATTTTCCATAAATTACAACTTCGCAAAACGCAGCAGACGGCTTTCGAAATTTTATTTTGGCAAAAAGGTTATGTTCTTTTTAAAGAAGCGAAGTGCAAAAAAGAGTTTTTAGATCTTTTTTACATCTATAAAAAAATATGGAAAATTTTTATGCATAGGAAAACAGTTAGCACGCAAGATTATTATATCATCGACTTATTTAATTTGGAAAAAATATTTTTTTTATATAATATATACATACATAAATTGTGAAAATCACAAACTCTCAAATTTTTTTTCATCTACAGTTTAAACAATTTGACTAAGGCGTCACTATTTATTATTGAAGCCCTTCAAAAGAAAGATGACGAAAATAAGAAGCAAAAAAGAATTGCGTAAAAGTACCTAGTGTTGAAGGGATGGTATCAAAGGCTTTATGGAGAAGGTACGCAAAGAAGGCGCACAGATAAAACTTCCCTTTTAATTATTTTTAATTATCCTCGTAGCCATAATTTGAGCGGGAGTGTTTAGCGAAACGTTAATATTCTTTAGGTTAAGTAAGCAACACCCCTCTTGTTATAAGCAAAACGAAGCGAAACGCTCTTCACTTTACACGAGGACTAATCTCCAGCAGATTTCATAAAAACGATGCTCACTTTGATTCGTTTGGATACTTGAACAGGATAGGATAGAAACAGTTTGGATAGGGAACACGTGTCATAAATATTGTAAAGCTAACGTCTTCCATGATGGAAAACATAATTTTGTCACGGTTGAAATCTTGCTTTCAGCATGAAAAAGTACGTACAAAGTTTTCATCGGATTTTTATTATTTTTAGACGAAAATTATTATGTTGAAAACTTTTTCGACGTGATTTAGATTCGTAGTATCGTAGAGATACAAAAAAAAGTTTAAAAGCTGATTATAATATTATTGTTTTCATTTATAGTTTATGGTTTGCGAAGAAAATATAAAAAAAAAATGTATTCTCGCATGTTCTATAGTAATTACGTAAGTGGAGAAAACTGTGAAAAATGATTTATTATAGAGCTCCGATCCCTGTACTTTTACCGAAACGTCTTTTTTCTTTTTCTCTTTTGCATTTACGTTGCTAGTCGGGAATTGATTCGTTTTGGTATAACTAGATTTTACCCTACGCGAAAACGGATTTACAAAAAATCCTACGACGAAACAGTTTAAAAATAAAGTGAAGCTAAAAAAAACCGATCCAAATAACATTACTAAAATTTAAAGGCAATTATTGAAATCGAATATATATAATACATTACTCTACACAATATATTTTCGCAATCGTATCGAAGGCTTTAGAAAAAATGAGATTGCAACTCGACAAATCGATTGAACCCACATCCCGTCGGACCGAATAAATAATGACCTTTCACTAGAGACGGGATTCTTCTTCCGATATTAACCTATCCGACATAAAGGGGATTGGATGTAGATAATACGTCTGAAAACTTACGAATTGCTCCCAGTATTCAAATATACGAAAAGCAATATGCACTGAACGCAATCACACACGAAAGCGTCCATTCAATTTTACGAATAGCCGAAAGTGAGATCAAAAGTAAATATTTGAAACGGCATAAAGGTTGGTCAGTTCAAAGCTATCGAGTTAAACTAACAATTTTAAAAATATTTACTTCCACTAAAGGCCTAAACGGTGAAAAGCGAAGGGAGAAGACGCGACGTCCTAAGCACATACGAAGGGAACCCCTCCGAGTGCAATATTCGTATAACGTATTATGCGAGGACTTGAACAAACACACGATATATAATACCTAACTTAAATACACCGAACTATAATATCGTATTATCATATCTGACCCATAAAATAGCATTTAATATATAATATATAACTGTGAGAAGAATGATCGAAATTACATATGCATCATAAAAAAAAAAATGAATATGATTCGTAAAGACCAAATATTTGAATCATGCAACAAAGGGGTGGGTCTTCATAATGAGCGAGTGCACACGGCGGTCGCAGAATCAGTGTCAATATTTGTACAGGATGCGAACCCGACGTCTCCAGGTGTATTGACATAAAGATAATAACGTCGGGGAAGCTCGGCAGCCAACGCCAATTACAAAAGGTTGTACTCAATTTATCTATAAGTATACTCCCATCGATTTCTCCTTCGATAAGTAAAGACTTTATTTAAAGGTTCATTTCACTTTTGGAAAAAATTCACATTATTGAAAGTATTATTGTGACAATTTTATTGGCAGAATGGTCGCTCGTACTGTGGTTAGATTAAAATCGAGTAAATAATAACTATTGATTGAATAAATAATTTGTCACTGAGAAAACAAAGGATCGCCATAATATTAGTTACATCGATTCACCGCAAGTTTTTTTTAATAAATTACCGATTATTTGATATATTTTAATACACTCGATCCTCTTTTTAGATTGAAGATACGTTCCAGAGACTACCGTGTAGAAAATGTATGGTGACCATATAAAAATTGAAGAAAGGTTCCATCACTATATTCAGATAGAACTTCCATTCAAATGTACTTTATAAAAAATGTGCAATATGAAAATTTTTCGCCAATTGGCTTGCATAGAATATTACCATTGTAGCATAATAATAAAATTTTTATACCGAGTTAGAGTTAAAAAACCGTGTAAAAAAT
The DNA here is from genome assembly GCA_028571205.2 of Hydropsyche betteni. Classification (NCBI taxonomy): domain Eukaryota; kingdom Metazoa; phylum Arthropoda; class Insecta; order Trichoptera; family Hydropsychidae; genus Hydropsyche; species Hydropsyche betteni. Next base: position 408,433 of record JAOXNN020000013.1, read on the forward strand.
AATCGATTCTTCTTCTTTGGATCGTGTCATTTCGAAACCATATAAAAAGAGGATTAGGTGTACATATTTCCAACCAACAAAATTTTCCAATACTATTTTTTATACAAACATGAAATATTACAAATATTAATTTTTAAAACGAAACCGATATTTATTTAAACCGACAAAATCAGCATACGACGATAGAGCAATTAGAGGCCACGATAAATTTTCATGGGACGAAAGTAATTGCATATTGAAAGAGGGGTCAGTGCCCCCGGATTTAGAGGGTAGGAGGCCTAAGGGTGGCTAGTAATTAAAAATGTTTTATGTCCGGCGGCCGCTCATACATTAGTCATTATGAAAACGTAGGCCGCGCTTTATGGGCCCCCGTTGGCCCCGGACTTATTAACGAATATTGTAATCCGGAACTTTTTCACCGGAGCGGAACTCCGCTATTTGTTACCATCACTCGGACACTATCACTAGGATCGTACAAAATAATAATGACGATGTAAAAAGCAATGATGCATCGCCGCGTTCGGATTTGGTATAATGGCGATTTATTTGAGCGAGCGTATCCACTTAAGTTGATCGCGCGGCGGTTATCATGTAAAATATAGCCATTTGTAAATAAGGGTTGGAGAAGTTGTGAATAAATATTAATATGATACAATTAATCTATTTTATTAATAGAACGTGTTACATATTTATTTTAAAAGCTATTTCGATGAAGATTTAAAGCAAATATACTCTATTCAGATTTTTTTAATAAAAATTTATTAATGATTTGCGAAAATAATAATAATATGTATACATATGAGGACGTATCATTAGTTTAACAGGCTATAATTTGGGTCGACGAAAATTGAAAGGCCCAAACGTCAAACTATCAAAGCTCGGAACACCCTAAAACTCCATTGAAGGTATACGGGGTTAATGCGAATTAGTTTTATACAAAGCACCGAAGTCTTGGTCTTGAGGATCCCCACGGGCTCTCAATTACATGACGGACTCAATAAACATATCACAGTAACTGAATTACAGACCGCATCTGGATGCAATCAATCCTCGGATGTACTACACGGGATGTGCACGTCGACAACCACCATGGACGTTGAAACATCGTCCGCGTAACGTAAAATAACTAGACTGAACATTTCCAAAAATTTAAAATCATCAACAAGTGGTCAAATTCGATGCAACGAAAAGTCCAGTACGGCGAGCGCTCGTAAATTACAACGAGTCAAGTTCGAAAACGAAAGTTTCCATTCAAAGAGCAATCAGCACAACTTCGAATATCAATCAAAACATTCCGCAAGTTGTAATGATAAAGTTTAATATCGAAACTCGCGATTCGATCGAACCGCCCGGCCCGTCGAAATCGTCGCACGGCCCGGAAACGTTTTATCGCAAATTGGCATTGGCTGGAAGAAACATTAAACGCGAAAGGGTCCTAGGCGTAATTTATCGTTCGATTTTGACAATCTCCATCGGTCTTTATCGTCGTGGCCATAGTGCACCGGCCACCATATACGGTCAGCCCGATCGCCCTTCGGGGAACGCTCGGTATTGATTTGTGCACGCCGCACAACCGCTCCGACTAACTCGTTATTATTAACAATAACAATCCCGTAACGGGGTGGAATATGTCGTATATAACACCCCGTATCGTTAGCCGCGATTGAAACGCGGATTCAATTTGCATTCGGACGTGTGCGATTGCGATACGCGGCGTGTCAAAGTTCGATAACGTTCGAACACCGAGTGGCGCATTTTGGCGTCATTGAGCGCCGTTCGCGTTGTGAATAATTCATAGATTGGAATTTTGCAAATGATCGGTTTTTCTGCGGTGATTTTTCGGGAATATTACCGGTGAACAAGTACTAAATCTGAAGCACAGGTGGTCCAAGGCTTAACCGTACACACACGCACGTTATTAGGTATCCTGTTATCGAGGATTATGAGGTTTTCCCTAATGTTCGATCGGGGGGCGATTGATTCAATTTTACAACCACTGCCGAATATTACATGTGTACACATGCAAGCTTTCTATTACTTAATTCGAATATTTTTTTAACATTCGAGCGGGCGTGCGGTTGCAAAATTAGCAACGAATACGCATTATTGCTTCTCCCACTTTTACCACTGCATCACCAGGATCGAGATCCGAGCTATTCCAGAGTCAATGTTTCTCCGACCTATAGACGTACGGGGTGTGCTTGGAAATTTTTGTTACTCATTGATATTTGGGAATTTCTGTAAGAATCCCTCCAAAACGCGGTGTTTATATGTCATGTGCACTGGAGAAAAAAAGATCTTCAGCATCAATAAAGTGTTGCCGTTGCCAGTTCTTTATATGCAAGAAACATTCTGCAATTGAGGTGGTTCGCAACAATTGTAAAGATAAGAATATTGATTCTGACTAATAGGTCGATAACTTTTTTTTTTTGTTAAAACAAGTGTTTTTTCGTTTTTTTGCTCGGAAAGTCAAATATATTTTTTCAAAAGTACTGTCATTTATAACTTTACAGCATTTCCCTAAAATTTGTATGAAGAAAACACCATTTATATGGAGAAAACTTGATGTTGTCGAATTTACGACACGCGCCTGCTCGAAGGTTAATATAACCAAAGAATATATATATGAAAATCGCTATTATTATATAAAGACTTTCATGGAACTTGCTATAAATGAGTATGCGCATACGCATTTGGGAATTTCCGTTTTCATTTCGACGTAAAAAGGCGAACGATTTAGTTCGTCGGCTCCACTCGACATTAACCCTTTTGGGCCCGGTGGCAATTTTCCACACGCGTCCGACTACTTCACTTCTCACTCGAAATGGAAACGGCGTAGCCGAGATCGTATAGTTTGGAAAATCACGTCACAACTTCGGATAAATGCCGAAAATTTCGCACGTCCACTGGCAATGGACTGTGAAGCCGTACAAATGGTAATTCCGCGAATTCGGAGACTCGCACAATTATACGCATCTCATAGTTGAACTGTATATTTTACTTATTGGATTCGTTATAGGAACTAAATTACATCGAATTTTCATAAAGTTGGGAAAATCGAATGCAATTTCCTTTTTCGACCAAGTGCCAAAGCTTTCGTCTATCGCCTGCGAAAGCAAAGAAAAGCTCTCAAAGAAAATCTAATGGAAACATCGCCAGAGGAGACTTTCAATTATAATTCCACAAAAGAGTTGACATAAAGAGACGGATTTTCTATTCCTTTCTAGTCTAGACTGTCGGATAATAGTTATATATGTATAGTTTAAAGGCGTACAATAGAAGAGAGCGTTAATGTGAATATGATTTTAAACGAAATGTATATGGAAAATTATAATTTTTTTTAATTTAAAACAGAAAAATAGCGCACTTAATCATAATTAATATGAATCATTTAAAACATGTACGAAATTATATTTTGCACTTACGAATGCAATTTTATGTACAGTCTCTAGAGATTTTTGCAATTACGTAATGTGACATTAAATTAATTAGCTTCCCGAAAGGATTTAACCCTTTTTGGCGAAAACGCGTCGACGCGACTCTATCGACGTCAAAGGGTGGTGGTGATTGTTGCAGGTGAATTTGCATTTTCAATTGAATTTGTTGAGCGGGATACATAATTGCAACTTGCGAAAGCGTCGAGGGGAAAATATCGAATTCAATGCAAATGAATCAAATTTTTCACCACTGCAGAATTTACCGTGCAATATTTGAAAGAATCTATTTTTATTCACCTGAACAAAAATTTGAAAGCAATTTCATAAACGACTGTATTTTAATGATGACTTCACTCGATTTTTCTTAGCAACAGGATATTTAATTAAGCGAAAACAGACTCGACGCCGTACCCATTTCACGTTTTATACAAGTTTGCATATTCAAAAATCGGAAACACTAATGAAAAGTCTCGCCTAGAATTTCGATTTTTCAACACAATCGCTATTGTTCTGGTATAATAATGCGAGTGAGAGTCCCAAGAAATGCGCTCTAACCACCCACAAAGGGAAGGATTAAGGAGTTAGAAGGCGACGTGACATGAACAAAGGACGAATTAGAATAAGACTGCTCACCCTGAGAGATTGCTCGGATTATGAGCGATAAGTTAATGTGGGCTTTAAATAAAATTAATTATCTATGTACTATGCTGTTGCGTCTCGGTTATTTTCATTAAAGCGTATACGCTCTCATGAATATTGATGCAAATAAATAAAAAAGTGATTGAAAAGCAATTAGATTTGAATTTTCCGAGGCGGGTTTGGGAATTTAGCAAATAGTACAAAAGAAACGGGGGCTGAGCGCAAAAATCTTGTGTTTAAAATTGGAAGCTTACCGGTAAGACTCAATCTCCCCGGATTACCTATATTAGCTTGGCGCAAGCAACTTTCTCCTCTCATATGATTTATGGATTTGAAAAGACAAGGGAGTAAAGCAATCTTTCGCTAAATATAAAATCGCTAGACGTGCAAGATACACACTCCAAAGGGGAGGTAAAAAGTGAATAAAAAATCACACCGGCACAAATATTATTTTTGTTTAAAAACCATTTTAAATTCAAACATGGTTCATGCTTTCTTCCACCGATTAATTGGAAGATTGACGCAAACTATTATAATATGATTAGCACTAAACGATTAGTACGATTTAATCCTGCCATTCCAAACTCTTAAGGGTAATCACCTTCGGCAAACTGAAAAGGCGTCGTATGCAGATAATTGCTTTGCAACCGTTTCACTTATTTGCGAACGCGTCGAAAAACTTTGACCGTTCGTGTTGTTGAAAATGTCCCTCCAAAACTAAGCCGGTGTTCGTCGTCCGATAACCGTAGTAACATGGAGGGTTGCAAAACCCTCACAAACCGCACGGAACCCTCCAAGAGTTATGAGTTATACATTGTTGCGTCGTTTGTGAAATCTGAAGAGACGCAAACTCGAAATATAACCGAAAACAACACAATCGAAACAACTTAAACCGAATTAAATTCAATTTGATCCGTGCACTTTGGCAACAGATTAATATTTATTAAGGTTTTCCCTAACGCTTTCACCACCTGGGGAAAAGCTTTGTACCCCTCATGTACAGTTTGTAGGCTCTCGACGCGGTTGAAGTGCGTCTAACGCAATTTATTGCACATCTGCGTAAAAAATGCACCCTTGCACACACGCATTTGCATACAAATGCAGTCCAAACGGGTGGAAAAACAGATTTCGCAATTTTTCACGGCGTTAATATGCGATATGAATATACACCGAGGCTCCGATCAGCCGGAACACCCTGTAGGCGCGATCAATATGGAAGAAAGCGAAAGTGACGTCGACACGTTCGCGCACACCCACTTTCGAAATTCGATTGTCCTAATGTGACGAGTTAATTTGCGGAATCTTGTGAATTTCGGCCGAACGCGAAAGATACCATCGCGGTCGTGTCGGGGGTAAAAAGTGCGTGATGGGGTTGTAATAAGAGGTAACTCATCTAGATAACGGCGACGGGTAAAAATGGCTCGCGTATTGTTTTCGTGAGAATCGCCACAAAAACACCACTAATTGCCCTCCTGAATAATATATGTGTGGTTATTGGTTAGAGACGGATTAGCCGCTAACACGCCAACTTTTTTTCATTGTCGAAATTTGAATACAATTATCGCGTTGGTGACTTGAAAAAATTAATTCGGAGTGACAATTTTCCGGATAAAAAAATTTACGCGATTACTTTTGAAAGTTCATAAAATTATAAGGTCGCACATTTTTTAACGTTAAATAATTGTATGACTATAAATTCGATAGCAAAAATATCAGATGTGGTTAGTGAAAACCATAATTTATATCTGAGTCGGGTGCTTAGTTTTCCTGTATCCCAGAGGAAAAACGCTCGGATGAACCGAAATCCGGGGATCGGAAAAAATTGCGGTTCACCGATCGCAAATTTCATAACACTTCGTCGAACTTATATTTCGACATTTCACAAATAAACACGCAACTTATAACCGATCCGCTGAAACATTACACAAATATTTAACAATAGTGTGACACCTGATGAAAATAAAAAAAAAAATAGCAAAGACGCGAACCTCGCAATAAATTGATCTTGTATGCGAACCAACCTTGTCCCCGTCATACTTTTCGTGATCAGGCGTGAGCGCGGTGCTGCCATCTTGTTGTTGTTTCACGAACTCGATGCGGCCCGCTTGCACGCAAATGTTCGAATGCGTGTGGTGAGCGGGCTGTTGTAGTTGTTGCTGCAACTGTTGCTGTTGTTGCAATTGTTGTTTGCGTTTAGACGTGGGCTCGTATGCGTGCAACTGGTTAGGCTCGACGGGGACAGGATGCACTTGGGCGCCCACTGGCGATACGCAACGGCCCTCCACGCCGACGCCTATGCCCGCGGGACGTATGGCGTCACTCGGAACCCTGAAACACATTCGAAATTATTGTATTGAAAATGTATGTGGGCGGGAGTCGTATTCGTGCGATTTAAATGGTTCTACTTTTGTTTATATATTGAACTTGTTTTTATTTTATACGTAAAAATAATTCATTTTCAGAATACAGTAGGTTCTCGAGTTATGCGAATTCGATTTACTTCAATACATACATACACAGGCGATTTTGAAAAATTAATTTATTATTATTTTATTTTATTGCGTTTTGTTTCTCTGTGGTGTTTGTATGACTTTCATCATACCAATTATTAAAAGAAAATTCGTAAAACGTTCGAGAACGATCATAAATTAACTTTTGCAAAGGCCCCCCTCAAAACTTTTGAAAATATCATGATTTTTTGCGTCAAAATTCGCGTTACACGCGTAGCTTTGAACGGGCATATAAGGAGAAAGAATGAAAATTGCACCATCTATTGCAAGTACATATTATTTAAAAAAATAATAATTTAAGGTTTTTTCGATTTACGCGAAAACCTTCGGAACGAATTAAACACGTAACTTCAAAACATACGTATACGAATTTTTTTAATTTTCCGCGACAGAATAATAACGTATAGTTTTCGTCTCCGCCGATAGAGTAAAAATTGAAATATAAAAAGTTTGCAAAACAACCGCTAGATGTACGAAACGAAAACGCGTAGTATTACAAACTTCACATAGATGTCTATAAAGTCTCGAAAAATATTACCGCCCCCAAAAACGCCAATATCGACCAATCCGATCGACACATCATAATTTTTACAATCAAAACCGAACCAAAACAAAACCAAAGACCGAACCCCAACCAAACCCCATAAAAAAACACGAAAACACCCAAAAAACACATTATACCGAAAGAATCCCCATCCGACAGTATATATACGATTCGCCCGCCGACGACCATTGGAAGTGTTTGTTAACTAGCAGTGATGGCATTAGCTGAACATTGATCGCTATGTTTGTTTCGGCTGTATGTGTGTAATAATAGGCAGATCTGGTCAGTGGCGTGCCGTCGCACGCTTCGCGGGGCTCGTCCGGCAGACGGGGCGACTCCCGGGCGCGGGCGGCGGGCCCCCCCCGGTAGAGGCGCCCCCCCTGCCGCGACAGCCTCAGTACTCTTCTTCACTTAACTATTAGTCCGTTACGTGTCCCACACGCCCTATTAGTTAGCTTAGCTCCGGATGTAATCATTTCTCGTTCAGAACACTTCCAGATTGTGGCGCCGCGCACTCGCGGATGCCTGTTTTTTGGTCAATATCGATTCAACGTTGTTGACCACGTCCTTTTTGCGTATCGAGGATTGTGCTTTTGTCCTTGGTGCGACAGTCTCAGTACTCTTCACTTAGTTATTAGTACGTTACGTGCCTCACACGATCTATTAGTTAGCTTAGCTCCGGATGTAATCATTTCTCGTTCAGAACACTTCCAGATTGTGGCGCCGCGCACTCGCGG
>JAOXNN020000013.1:424170-436299 GCA_028571205.2 Hydropsyche betteni
TAAAAATATGGAAAACACTTACTTCGATGACGATTCCGCGATATAATTTCCAAGCCGCTGTGTTAGATGAAGAGATTCTTGTTGTTGGAGGATTTAATGGAGAACACCTTTCTGACGTCGAAAGTTACAACCCTGTGACCGACCAGTGGAGAAAACGAGCTTCCATGATTGAGGAACGAAGTCTTCATGGGGTATAATTTAACAAATATATATTTATTCAGTATTTGAAAATATTAGCTGTGATTTAGCTTTTAGAAGCATTGAAACTATTTTTATTCCAATTCCAAATACTCAATTATCATTTCACTAGACATTGTATTCGTCTTTAGGTCGCTGTTGTCAATGGTTACTTATATGCGGTGGGTGGATCTTCGGGGAAAGATGATTTAAATACTGCTGAAAAATATGACCCGAAAACCGATAAATGGACGAGGATCCGTTCGATGAATCAAACTAGACATGCAATGGGATCTGCAGAATGTTTTGGAAAATTAGTGATCGCAGGTTAGTATTTCATTTTATTCACGTTATTTATTCATAATTCAACAAGTCAAAATTTAAAATTGCTGTTATTTTTCACAATTTTCAGGTGGTTTCACAAAAAACTACGACAGAATTTCCACAATGGAAATGTATGATGATGAAAACTATAATTGGATATCTATGGCACCTTTAAACGTTCCTCGATGGTATTTTAATTTGATTAAAATTCCGTGGCAATTGGCTGAGGCCACTCTATCGAGAGAAGTTCCAAAATAATTTTATATGAATACAAATACGTTCCAACATATTTTATAAATTCATATAATACCGATATATAAATACAACAAATATACTTATAATTATATAAACAAATTCTTTATCAAATTACCCATCCATCAATTATGCAATGTTTCGCATTCGATATTATTAAGTTAAGCTATCAACTGAATATAAGCAACAAATAACCATACTAGCACTCAAAAACTATTTTCACACGAACACATTCGACAAAAGGGTTAATTTTCCATTCAAATTCTAAAATTGCACATTACTAAAAGAAATAAATGACTGTAATTTAAAAAACAGACATGTCACATTCTTCCACACATTTCGGACGTTTTTAGTTAAATTAGTGAATAGTGATTATATAATAATAGATATATTTTATAAGTTTTTAATATAGTGTTTTATTAAAAAAAAAACGTGTTTTTCGTGAAATAACATGGAGCATAAAAAAATAACTGAAATAGAAAAAGAAGAAAAGATAAAAAATCTGCCAAAACTCGGTAAATTTTTAATTAACAGTTATGAAATTGAGAATGATTATACGTGTGAGAATAATGAAATGATCGGGCAAAATAATAATAGTTCTCGAAATATTATAAATTCGTCAGAAAAAAATATTATAGAAAATTGTTTGAAACTCAGAAAAAAATATCCAGAAGTTTTCTCAGAACAATTTGATATACAGTTCATCCAAGTATTATAATTACATTATTGAAAAATTATTTTGCTGAAAATATGACCATAAAACAATTTTCACAACTACTCGTCAGAAAATACGGTTGTTTAGAAAGTTCATTTTCGGAAGTTTGTGTTACTTTTCACTTAACCAATAACAGTGACTAGTGTCGAAAAGTCTTTTAGTAAATTAAAAAGGATTAAAAACTAAAAAAGAAACTATCGGACAGTCGAGACTGAATAATTTTGCCTTGTCGGCCATAAACAAGCGCAAAATTAGATTTTGGGAATTTAATTACTAATTTTACGATTGCGAAAACAAGAAAAAAAAATTAAAGTTGAAGAGCTTCCTCCTAAAGTATTTTATTATTCACTTTATATGGTTATTTAATATGTCAATTGGAATTTATATGTCACAATTCAAGTGTAAACTTTTGTTTGTTTACACCCATACTAGTTTGAGTATATCCAAACTATTGATTTTAATTTGAATGTCAACTGTTAAATTTTACCAACATATAATTGCGTCTAAACTAAAAACAGACGTCGTAAGCATCATGCTTGGGTTAGCGTTTTAGCTTGAGTTGTAAAAACGTGTTCAAAACTATCTCTCAGTTCAAACTGACACTACGCGTATTTCTCGATCATTAGTTGACATACCAATTTCCGCCTTATTGATATTTAGCATAAGAGCGTTATCTGAGTGCAAACAACTTAAATTGTCGTACCACATTAACAATTAGATTAGAGCTGTTACAAGGTGTATAAACAGACTAGATTGTTCGTGCATAAACGAAGTGGACACTCAAACTGTAACATATACGTACATATATATTTATGACGGTCAAGAATTAAAAGGGCACCTACGCAGTCGTGCTTGAAAATTACAAATGGTAGACAAGACGGTTTTCTGAATAGGAAGCGACGACCGCCAGCGGTCATACACGAGAAAAACAGTACTGAAGCGCATCTTTACGCATTGGTTCAGGTTGTACAAATTGTGTTCGGAAGAGCACTCGAAGGATAGTCAAGAGGAGAAGTGGAAGTATCCCTGAGGCGCATAATTGCAAGAGCACGAGCAAGAGTCGCTTATCCAACTTCTTGGGGGCACGTGGGCGACAAATTACGACCGATTTGTTTTGTTTCGGGGACCGTTCCTGCACAAAGTGTTTCATTATCTTCTTTTAACATACAACGTTCACCAATTGTGTATTCGTCTCGTTTAAAACTTTCGAATGATTCTTTTTGTTCCGATGACAATTTCTATAGTCGTATTTAATTGTTTTAGTACGTTTCAAGTGTATCTTGTGTGTACAAACAATAATATCTGATAATACAATGGAAAATTTATAATCAAGTAAATTGTTATTGTATTAAATTGAAAACCAACGGTGCATTTATAAGGTGCCGAATTTTGAATTAAAATCATGATTTTTTAATGTAAATTTATACATCATTCATACGTGTGTGATATTTTAGTTCTTCATACCAGTTTTAATGATATTGTTGAACGCACGAAAGTGGAACATTCAGAGTTTATCCAAAAGTGAAATGCGACATTACAGAATGAATTATGAGCGTAATAAAATTCGCACTTTCAAAGAGCACAGCTCTTATTATCATTTTTAATTCATATCAATCCGAGACGTATTCACCGTTCACATCGTCTTCCAAAATAGTTTAAATCTTTGATTCACAACAACGTTTAAAAATAATGAAAACAATTCCGATCGCATCGGAGCTATATGTCTACTCGAACACGCGATCCGATGAGTCATTTAAGAACGAGGGGACCAGTCCTGTCGTCCAATAAAATGTAAATTTATATTGGAGATAAGCAGTATAATGGAGCCCTATCGAAGCAAAGAAAAGAATGAAGTATCTATGTACATATGATATGCATACAGAGGACCGGTTGCGAGATGAATTGCGGCCGGAGAGCAGTGGCCAGCAAATTGGTGTCGTCCGTTTCAGGTTTGACATAATGGACGTTCGATTAAACTGCAATTAGATCGTGACTCATCGAAACCTCTCCTGATGGCCTTGCCAATGACAAAAGATAATATCTTCCATATATTCTGACGAGGCTTCAAAATCACTTGAAATAATCTTGTGAAAATGTCCAAGAAAGAACAAAGAGTAATAAAACCGGATTGAGGAAATTTTATCTACATTTGTATAAGCATGTTTTATATGATGAATTCTTCGGATATTACTATAGTTATACGAAATCGAGTGTAATTGATAAACGAACCGGTACCGATTAATCATCGGGTGCAGTTAATTGCAGACGTAGTCTCTCTCTAATCCTAGTACGCACCTGTTCTATTGGATTTGACAAATTTGTCTATGGAAATTAATCTCGTATATGTGTTGTATAGGTACATTGCAAAAAGGACATTTCGAAACAAAACAAAAAAAAATAGTATTTCCCAAAGGGCAAATGAAAAAGCTGAAAGAGCGTTTCAAAATTTGAAGTTGCGCCGGGCGAATTTTCCGACGTTGTGCATTCCGAGAGTTGTCAAAGTCGAAAGTTGAAATTGTCAATTGAAAAAAATTGACGAAAACTTTTGACGAGTAAACGTTGTAGAAAATTACAGACGGGTAAAGTTTCGCAGAATTTAATATAATAATCTGCGCGCGTGGGGGTTGAAATTTGAAAGGCCGAAACCTTCATTAGCATAAAGCGCCAGGGGTCCGTTAAAAATTAAAACTTGGGCAGGAGTCGCCAACCTTGGGCTGGATGCTGAATTTAAGTAGTTTACGGCGTTAATTAACGTGAGCCGGTTGTTCGCTAATGCATCCTCCCCTTTCGAAGGGGATGGCGTCCCGTTGCGTTGTTTTAACCTGTTTAATTAAATATGGCTGTGGGTCAAGTCGTCATTGCTCACACTTATTATGTCCAAACCTTAAAGCCTTCTCCCACTGAGTCGATACCAAATTGTAATAAGATATCGAATCTCAAAATAACTCAATCGAAAGGCGTTTCTCAATTAAGATTCTTTGTGTGGGTATTCGAAACGTAAAGAATTTTATAATGTGTAAAAACGGTGTAATTTAGAAATTGATTTTATGTGTATCTTTGGGCAGTATAAAACCATCTATAAAAGTTGTTCCAAAAGTAGTTCTAAATTTTCGACCAGTTATATGATGTATTATATATTGTATGTATTATATATTGTATACGTGCACATACATCAAGATCGAGTTTCATAAGCCTGTTCCGTAGATAAGATTTTTTTGTTTGCACAATAAGTGTTTTATGCAGAGAGTTATTAAATTACAGAATGGAAATTTTTCAATTACACTTAAACGCGAACTTTAATTACGACAAACATACTATATATATTGACTATACCATAATCTATTAATAGTGAGAAAACACATTTTCTATTAATGGTAGTTTTGTTTGTATACATAGCCGCAATCAACTGATTATAATAATTGAACACCATTGGCTGTGTCGTTAGATAAAATTGCAATAACAATTTTCTAATATGATAATTTACATATAACACGAGTATACTTTAAATAGTTGACACATATACGAGTTTCATTCGCTCGTCGGTGCACCTTTGACGACGAAACATTACATACATATTCTACAGGTGGCCAAGAGGTTCAATTAGCTTATCTTGAAGACCACTCCTTGAGGATACGCTTCCTGCATAAAACACCACTTCGTTAACTGAAGATGTCGCAGCAATGCTGCACTTCGATCAATGGAATTCGAGTCATTTATTTTGCGATGTAATCACTGTTTTCTAAAGGTTTCAATCTGATGAAAATACTTATATATATAAGAGTTATGAAAAGAATACCGTTGCTATTAATAATTAAAAAAAAATCCAACGTATATGGCAGCATCGCGTGGACTTCAAGATTTGATGTATAATAAACGTTATGAGCATAAGTTACAAAGCGGCGTAATAATAACACATAGATGACTGTGGTCCATGTATTTTAATGATGCCATTAGGGACGATCTATTTAAGCCGCTTATTGTGCACTTTATCAAAAGTTATGGCTATGAGTATTTGTGCATTACTTTGAAACTAATGGTAACGGATGTCTCGGGAAAATTTCTAATTAAATTATTGTTTTGAAAAAAAAAACGATTGAATTTATTACTGTAGATTGGGCAATTAATATATGTAGTGAGGCATTTTCGTTTTAAATAAAAATGAATATCGCATATTCTAGATATAGAAAATTGTTTCACACAGATATTTTCTATCGGGGTCGAACTACGTGCCAATCCTATCCGATAATGACAGCAGTCAAAGCAGCACTCAGAAATGATTTCAGTATCCAAAAGCGATTCTGAAAATTATCGGTCATGAGCAATCTAGTAGATAGTATAATTCCATTTCTGTTTCTAGTTAGAAACGTTCACAAACTCTTAAAATTTCTACGAGAATTGATAAAATTTCCCGAAGATGAAGCAACATAAACTCGTATCATTTTCTTATACGATTCATAAGGACGAAACGTCTGATGATATTTATTGTCACGTCGGCGTTATCCAAGGATAGATCGCGAAACGTGAAGTCAATGGAGATAATGAGATAGTGGATGGGGTGTTGTACCACCAGCAGTCACTTGCCAGGAAGATTTAGAATCTTATCTTCAGACGATCCACGTTGATAAGGGCCAAGCCCTGGAGGATAGAGTATGAAGTGTTGCACCCAGAGCCGGCGAGAGGTTGCGAAATAACACACTATTATCATGTGCCGTTCGTTTTATACGAACTTGCACACAAAATAGGAAAACGAGAACGCGTTAGATTTACATACCGAAATAGGATGCAAGAAAAGCAGCGCAGACTTCAAATGAGACCACGAGCATAGACACTTTGGTACCGTGTCATAGAGACTTAAGACTGAGAGTTGAACCAAGTGTTCGACATAAAAATAGCTTCCGTCTATTTCGGCTAACGAAATCCCATGTACGAGTTAATACTATGACTGAGTATGGGTTAACAGCTTCTTTTAATCTGATAGTTTATGTGTATATTTTCTGTTTTAAGTCCTGCGATCCATATTTTAATGAACATGAACAGAAATAGCGCAAAGGAAAATAGAGATGGTAATACCTAAAGAAGGTCGTAAATTTATCGTTTATGTAAATGTAAATAGGTTGTACTCTGTGTATAATTTTATTTGATCGAATTTTCAGTGACGATCGAGGGATTTCTTTTCTTAGACAAATTAGTTGATTTATGCGTCGCACGATTTAAATATAATAAAATAAGAATTTTCGTAAGACTGATATTAAAAAAGAAAGTGACAGGTGGAGACAAACGATTTGTCCAAACGGACCGCAAACTTTTTATAGCCGAACCACTTGACGAAAACATAAATATCTACAAGAAAGCTCGTTAAAACATCCGCCCGTGGACAAAAAGTAATTAAAAAACGGGGCGTTTTCCAAAATCTAATAATAAATTTCAGTACCTAAACCCTTCAGAACGACTATTATAACCTCGATAAAAATGAAATGCGCTATTTTCTCGAGCTGCAAGATAATCATCACTGGCAAAGAAAATGCACTCGGATGCTGCGTAATTACAAATGCTCGTCCAAGAAATTCACTCGCACGAATCGAGTGCAACTACCAGCAATTGAATGCAGTTGTTGTTTATAAAGATCTTCAAAAATGCAGAACACTTTGAACACAGACATTCAAACAGATTTGAGATCAGACACTGAACTTAAAAGATTATGCAGTTAAAATCTTCATAAAATCTACCATTAAAACTTTTATAATCATCGTTAAAATCAAAATGAACATTTGAAATTAATAAATGTACGCGATTAAAAAAAATCCAAAACACACGAAATACGTAGAAAATAAAAATGTTATAGAATGCATCAGTAAGGTTCGTTCCAATGAACAGGGGGTAATTTAACGAAATACTGGTTTGATGTGGTACCCTGAAGGTAACTGAAGATGGTGCGCAATTATCGCGAACAGTGTACTACGCAAATTGAGCTGCATACAGTACCCGTTATCATAGAACCAAGAAAGCGTTTAAGTTTTATTTTCAGAACGTTACTCACGATCATAAAAAAATCATCACGCATCGTATATTCTACCTTACCAACAATAATGACTATGCGTTTCAATACAAAAATTTCAAAGAAATTATACTTTTATTTGACGTTTCCTTTGGAATTTCAAAACGTTTTTTTTTCCTTAGTTGAATTTACGTTAAAGTAGATTGCGATTGTTGCAATGAGTGGTAGTGGATGAGGCGAGATCTCCTCCGTGGCATATAAAACACCAGTATCAGTTGTACAGTGACAGCTTGTCCGAAAGCAGTAGGCGGTTGCACGACTCGCAACTCCTCGGAGGTTTCGCAACCCGATAATCACAACGAAACCAATTGAAACGTCACAAAACTGTGAAAAAACACACAGTGAAATCACCCACCGTTTAGAAAAACAACGTCTGAATTGAAACGATCACAAAGCAGTCGCAAAGCGATCGTGAAAGCTCGCCGGGCCGAGGGAATAGGTGAAAGCTCGCGCACACACACGTATCGATTTATGTTTTTCGTTATGGAATGGACGTATCGCATTCCCATGAAAGGGAATAACTGCAAACTCCCTCCTACGGAGGACCTGCACACGAAACGACTGCAATTTGGGCCAATTTCAAAGACGGTGTGAATAATGCACTTACCGTGTTCGATACGGCGCGGTCGCGATATTCCGCAGCATAACGAACGACCGTGTTGGCAAACACGTATTCATGCGAAAATATGATAGTTTAAATAAATATTATCGTTTCAGTTGATAAATATAGCTGTACGCCTGTTTGAAATATTTCAAATGGTTGTATTTTATTCATTTTAATTGACTGTGAGAAATAACGTTTAAGTGTTAAACTACTTACAAGAAAAATGTAGTGTTGAAGATTGAAATTCGAATGGGCATACCTGAAACAAAAATTAATATATTTAAAAAAATTAATACATTTAAATTTAATATATTTAATTTGAAAAAGGAGTGAAAGTGTAATATTATCATGAAAAAATGAATGAACAATCGTTACAAGATAATTCGAAAAATCAACAAACTGGAATGGTTTCAATTGTTGATCAACATTATCTTATTGTTAACTCAACACACGATATGTTTCTTCTTGTAATCTCATCAGGAATGAAATAAGTTAACAAGTTTTTTTAATCCGGATCTATATTAAAAGTAAAATTTGAGATTCGCTAATAAGTTGCGCACGAAAAACCTTTTTTTTTTTTTTTAGCAAAATTTTTGAACTTTATCGCATTTTCGCGGATACAGATCGTTTATTTTTATAACTATATAAAAGGGCACATCGTTCGTAAAATTTTGCGCGTTTCATATTATAAAACCGCAACACCGCCGAACACCACACTGGCGAATTTCGGCGCGCGAACCGGGCCATGTTCACGGCTACTTTTAATGAAAAATCTCTGTACAGCGAAGTCGGAAAATTAATCATCGCCGAAAATGAGTTACGACCCCCCCGAAAACCGACCAATTTCGGACGCCCGCTTTCCCGCGCATTTTTTCGAAACCGAGGTTTATCAGACTCGTCCCGCTTCTGATAGATCTTCCGCGCACGTTCGGGACACACCTGTAATTAGAGGCCGTTATGATTTATTCAAGGGAACGGCCAAAGTCCCGCATTTTGATAGGGCAGTCGGCACAGTCGGCGCAATGAAAAAGGGAAAAACGGTTTTCGGGGAGAGAGTGGTCCGCGTAATTCCCGCGAGGGATCCGCGTTAACGGCGGACAACTTTATAACGCCGTTTTACGACGATAGCCCGTAATAGGGAAGCCGTATACGTATATCTTTTATATGTTCTAACGCAAAAGAGGATATTCGCTTGATTTGTGGATGTTGTTTAATTGAGAAAATAATATTGTTAGTTAAAATCATCAACATCGTGTAGATTTTTATAGTAGAATAAGATTTTTCCGATATAGCAACTAATATTTAAATATTTTCCCTAATCTATGCAATGATGAAAAAAAAGCAAATATCGAATACAGTAATCTCCCCTATAACGTAATTTTTTTCAAATGCATTTAAATTCAATTTTTTTTCAAATGTATTTGAGAAAAAACAATCAACTCTTAAAATTACCCAAAAAAAAAGAAAAATGAAAATGTTTCATTTATTGATTTCCTAAATTCTCCCTTATAACGTCGAACCTATGTTGATATTATAGGGATCGGGATTACTGTAGTTTACGTAATAAAAATCATTCTAACCAAATCGCGTTGATTATCGTTTAACTTTAACGGTTGAGATTAATATATTCGACAATGTAAAAAATTTGACTATTTTTAACCTTGAAATTGAATTGTTTCGAAAAAAAAATTTTTTTAAATGAAATTGTTTCAATTACAATATGAATTGATTGGATGTATGACTGTATTTATCGAGTTTCCTCTTTTTACAATGGTATCATTGTACTGCCCACAACGGCTAATTAGAGAAAGGATATCTCGTTTTAGGTATGGAGTGAAGTGCGAAATATTGTGGAAAAAAGTTGTATTTCGTATCATTGTATATATTTTTTTTATGTAAAAGAATTTCGATAGTGAATAATAATATTTACATAAAAAAATTTGTAAACAATAAATTATTATAATGAGAAATTAAAACAAATTGTAATATTATCGTTGATGACGTACATTTTACATTCCATATACAAATTCGAAGTAATTACGTTTTATATAACATGGAATGATAATAGTTAAATTATGAAATTTGTTTGCCACTATGAAAATTAATTAGCTTTTCAATTTTCATCGGTTTGTTCCACGTCATACTGAATAATGCTGACCGTCAATAATAATTTACGAAAATAGACACCATAACCGGAATTCTCATCGGTAGATATTATATTTAATTGAAATTCAAATATTATTGTTTTATAAATATTCATAGCGAACATTACGAATGTGATGGTAATTAAAACGGTCGTAATATTATACAGATTACGTATGTACATAAAAATAATATTCAAAAATTCTTTTTCGGGAAAAGTCAGCGACCACCTGGAAGATTTCATGGTGAGAGCCACACGCTTGAGTCAACACGATGATGATTATCAACATTTTTTTGTGTTTGTTTCCCCTTTCGCGGCTGAACGAGTCGCTTTTAGCGCTGTAAAATGATGGTAAATGAAAGAGGTGTTCGTATCGAATTCAGTTTTGTACATTTGACAAGGGTCAGTGGTAGGCGAACGAACAATAGACCGTGAACCTTTTCATGCTACATTAGTCAAGCGATACGAAATACATCCTAAATCTCGAAGTAAAAAAAGCGATTCTAGTCACTGGAATATTAAAATTTTCTTTCGATTAATCAATGTGACTGAAGCTGAAACGCTCAACGTCTTAAGAAGTTTCGTAATAAAAAAATAGATAACAGGTCGATCTAAAAATTAAATATTTTTCACAGGGCATAAATGTGACTTCTTAGATTTGTGCGTGTAACGACCGATAAGAAAAAGGAAATCCATATAATTTACCTATTCAAAGAACACAATCGAACTCATTGTAAATAAACGCGTTTATAACACGATACAGCAAAGTATGACTCAATAAAGCATTGAATTCACTACCTTTCTACGAAACCATTTATTGTGATAGACCACGAATCGAACGATATCATAAAACCGAAATTAAAACAAGGATTTGTACTTCTGATTACATGACCAGTACTAAAACGAACGTTGCCGATCACTGATTCTGTCTTTTTCTGGAAAGAATTATGTAGCGTGTGTGTGTTTTTTAAAGAGACACGAGATGCGTTCCCCGTTTTGTTTTTACGAGGAGAGTTTTATTTTATTGGCGCGTGTCGTACTGTAATCCGAGTGTTGTTTGATGTGTCCACTGAAAAAGGACAACGCCATCACTTATCTGTCAGCTTCACAATACCGCCTCTTTTCACACTCGTTATTATCTATTTTCGATTCGGATGTATCTGAAAAAACTATAATGATAAAAGGCGTCATTCTGCTGTCATATTTCGTAATTACTTTCTAATAAGTCGCTTGCTTGAACGAAACATTGAATGGAAAAAAAAAATTGGTGAAGGTGAAAAAATATTTTTTAGAATCCAATTATCGAATTCTCTTAAAAAATGTTTTTTTTTGTAATATTAAGAAAAAATCAATATAATTCAATATCACTTGTTAATTATTCTGTTTGAGAGTTTGCTGTGCATTTCGGTCCCCGTTTGATAAAAAGTTGATCAAATATTTACGTTTAATTTTAAACGAGGGGATGTATTCATGCATAGCTTATAACTCTCTTGTGATTGATTACTTTGCATAAAACATTTAACTGTAGGCTTTTTAATACTATACTGTTTGTTTTAGTATTTTATGTGTGTACTTTGTTCGTCTGATACAGCAAAAAGCAAATACAATGTTTTAGGTAGAGCAAGTTAATTAAATACGAGTAAGATTTAGAAATTTGAATAATCATGAAAATAAATTATATTTTAGCTATATTATTAGCCGTCCGTTATTGTACTATAAATAACCATTTATACAATACGGTGTATAAGGACTTGTACAAATGCATCCTTTACTTTGATATGGCCGACATTATGGCGTTTGCTTTTTGCAATGTCACGCCATAATAACATTGCGTTCAATTCCCACAAATCAGTCCCAAT
>JAOXNN020000013.1:478099-514661 GCA_028571205.2 Hydropsyche betteni
CTACTGTCGTTAAGAACCCTTTATTGATGAATTAATCCAACATTAATCATACTGCAATTTGTTGGGCCCAATCTTAAACCGCGATTAACCACTGTGGATAGATTCTAATTAGTGTCTGCAACCGCCTTCTGATATTAGTTCGTGTGAATGGAAGCAGATGATTGCGTAATTAACGGAATCAGTTAAGTAAATTATTTCGATTTACTGAACTGATTTTTGACAGTCGAAAAACCATTCAATCCACAGTAACTCAAGTGTGCTCAGCATTCATATGGTAGAAATACAGTAGAATTTTAGATGGTTTGACTTCAGGATTCAAATCTGCTGAGTTTGACTTTAAATCTGTACAGAATTTTCCAAGAATCATAAATATTTAATTCAATGCCTATCATCGTCAGACCAGTGCAAGCTAACCTGACTCATGACACTGACTTCTACCCTATCAATCGTATGGACCCCTATTGTTATATCTCTATTGGTGGATAAAGGAAGAAGACCTCCACTTGCCATAGCGGCGGAAGAAGTCCATCTTGGGGAGATACGTTCACTTTTATGAACAATTCAGGAGACAACACCCTCAGAATTGAAGTGTGGGACAAGGACACATTCACTCCGGATGACCTAATAGGAATAGGAGACGGATCTTACAACCTGATGCAAGCTATGAGCACAGGTATGCCGATCAATCAATATGTTGATCTGTACTATAAGGGAAATTCAGCTGGATCTATCCTTCTCTATGTGCAATGTCAAGGCATGGGGATGGGAATGGGAGGAATGGGCATGAGAGTAGGCATACCGATAGAAGGGGGTATGCGGATGGAGAATGGGAATGCCTATGGGAGGAAATATGCAGATGGGAGGGAACATGGGAATGGGTGGTATGCCTTATGGAGGAGGATACCCGATGAACGGAGGGATGAATAGACGGTCACCAAACTACACAGGTGGCTACTGATAAATGCCATAAACACAATTAGATTTAGTTTAACTGCCTCAAAGCAATCCATATAAAAATTTAGCTATTATGTAAAGGCTTGCTTAGAAATAGGAGAGACCCAAGAAACACTACTGGGGCTCTAGACTAAAATCATACTCTTTGCGCACTCTCGGTAACACTGCCTAATCATCAATACAGCGTACTCCAGCCCAATGCGTCCTTATGAACTTTCCTCTAGGTTCGAATGATTGTCGATGGAGTATTAAAATAACATCCATAGATAAGGAGGGATCATGCTAGGTATCGTCTCTAGAGCATACATAATAACATCCGTAAACTTTGGGCTGGTTGAAGAATACGGTACTTAGCATGCTAGATATCTGGTGAGAACAAACGGATAGAGCTATTCTTATAACTATGGCTGTAAAATGAGCTCTTTAAAAATGAAACAACAAGACGTTATCTAGTTTGTGTATCGGCCTTCTCAAAATAGGCTTGAAGCACACAAAAAGAACACTAAAGAGAAGCCAATATCATTTACAATAAAGAAACTAGGCAAAGAAGATAGCTACTATATAGCTGCGTACATACATACAGTAGGAGAATCAGTCAAGTTTCTTCAGTTCAAATAGCTGTGAAGAATTGTTGATTTAGAACTCTAGCAGAAAATGCTTTGTATTTTTGAAGCTGTAGTAGTTGTTACTGTGCTATCTATTAAACTTAACTCTTTACGTGGGCTGCTATTCGAAAGTTCATAGTCACAACAAAGTTACATGCCCCCCCCCATAAATTCCTATTTAAATTCGTTTGAATTTATGAAAGTACGCTCCTCTAATCAACCAAAATAATAGCCATTAGTTTGGGTTGATAAACTGTCCACTCAACCTGTTTTGTTTGATATTATCGGCAGTTAATTACTTTAGGCAGCTACTCCTACATATTAATATTTCAAATTTGTCAAAATCTATTAATGTAATTCACATTCCTGATTAAACGAGATTACTGGAATATGTTCGATGTTCCAGAATATTATTATGTCAGTAATTCAGATGGCAAAGTATGAAATTGTAATAATTCTTATGCTATTCAACATTCCAGCATTTATCCTCTATTGTCTCTTCACCTCTATGAGAGTACACAGTCTATCGGCTGTCAGTTGGAACTAACGCGTCAACGCAATCGAAAGAAGTAAACTTTAAATAACTAAGCCTCTGTCACTCTAATATCAGGCCTCATCAACTCCAGCCCTCACACCATTATGTTTTTGAACACTTACTGGTTGTCACCAGTCAACTCAGTAGGTTTAACAGTCGATTTTATTCAGGTATCATCGAGATTGAAGACATTGATCCATCCAACTTTCAATATATAGACATCATGTGCAGCACTTCAGTTAGCAACTCCATATCAGTAGACATAAGCTGTCTGACTTCAAGATCGACGAGTATTGCCAGAATTTCGGTAAGTGTTCTTACCATCAACAATATACTCGTTTATGGCCTAAACATGGTCTCGGAGTCCCTATCGACATGTACATAAGTTCTTATTCAGTTACCAATGTGGGGTCGGGAAGTGGTCCCAGAATGGATACGATATTCAAGGATTATGAGGTTAGTTTTGCAATCGGAGCATCTGATACTATCATGATAGCCCCATTTCTCACAGGTTGGCAAATGAACTGCGGAGGAACTCAACCACGGATACTCTAACTGAGAGTAGAGCCTTTCAACTCCACAACTTTCCAAATAATGATCTACACTGAAGGCAACACTTAAATAAGTGGACTCAACTATATTGCCATCATTTGCCAAAAGGAGACATTATTTTATATGCCGATGGGAGAAGCCGATATGTTTGTGCAGACAGGAACTGCAGGAACGATGGACGGCTACCCATACATCCCTAACATCATGACTCAGACCTATCACGCAGGGATAAATTCTTTCCATTTCGCAGCTAGCTAGCAGATAAGCTGGTTTTATTCTCTAACAGGATACACACTGTCGACTTTCAGGCCCTACATTCGTCTCAATGTTACCATATTTCAGTTCAGAAGTTGGCAGTGTTCCCCTCCAGATATTTATTTGATGCGCAGTTCCTACGACTGTGTAGATAGTTGTGTAGACGGCCACTATCTTAACCCTGATTACCCAATTATCTGTGAAAGCTGCCATAGCACCTGTAAACTATGTACTGGAAATTTTATTAACCAGTGTACAGACTGCTGGACTACTACGCAGAATAGGGTACTCAACCCTTTCTCCAACAGCTGTTAGTGTGATAGTGGGTGGTTTGAAACAGGATCCGATGTCTGCAGTAGCTGCGACCCAGGTTGTAAAACCTGTTCAGGAGGCAGTGCTTTCTGCACAAGCTGCTAGCCCTCCAACTACCGCACCTTGATTGGAAGCACATGTACTTGCGACAGTGGCTACGCTGACACTGGGGTCGCTGCATGTGCTTCTTGCAGTTCTCTGATGACTGGATGCCTCACCTGTTCTTCTTGGATCGTCTGTTCAAGCTGCAATACGGTTGGCCACTTCTCTTTGTCGGCTGGAAGCTGCTCCTGTATATCTGGGTACACTCTAATTGCAACAGGGGTTTGTAAACCTTGCCACTACTCTTGCAGTGAGTGCCATACGTCTACTACTAACTGTACTGCCTGTCCAGCCACTCGTACCCTCACGATATCCTTTGATTACGGAAACTGTTCCTGCAGCGCAAACTACTTCAACTCTGGCGTCGCCACCTGCAGTTCTTGCCACTACTCTTGTTTCTACTGTTCGATAAACAGCACGAACTGCCTCAACTGCACAGCTGGCTCTTCCAGGACCTTCTCTGCTGGCAACCACACCTGCGAATGTAATTTTGGGTACATCGACATGGGAGTCACAACCTGCGCTGCTTGCAGTTCCTTGATGGAGGGCTGCGTCTAGTGCGACACCACCACGCACTGCTTAACTTGTGACGGCAGTAACGGGTTCTACCTGCCTATGAACGGCACCTGCACGTGTCTCCCCAACTTCTTCTGGGTTTCGTATGGGGTGTGTCAGCCCTGCAACTACGTCTGCCAGGCCTGCGACGTTACTGACACAAACTGCACTTCCTGCGATCCCAGCTCCTACAGAGTCTTTGACGCTATGCTAAACACTTGCGCCTGTTCCACAGGGTATGTGGACAACGGAGTCTCTCTGTGTGCTTCTTGTGGGTCTGTGCTTCTAGGGTGTGTCGTGTGCTCTTCTCCGGCCACGTGTGACTTCTGCGACGCTAACTGGGTACTCGACGGAAGGATTGGGATGTGCAGCTGTGCTCCTGGCTACTACTTCTCCTCTACAGGGTCGACATGTCTTGCCTGCGACTACACCTGCGAGTTGTGCGACACCAACGCGACCAACTGTCTGAGCTGCTCAGCCCCTGACAATCGAGCCCTGTAATACCTAAATCAGGCATGTCCCTGCATCTCTGGGTACATTGACACAGGAGTTCCCGCCTGTTCATCCTGCGGTGTGTTATTCGACGGGTGTTTGGATTGTACTACCACGGACTGTACTGTATGCGACGGGAGCAACAACTTCTACTTAGTCGGAAGCATATGCGAGTGTATCCCCGCATTCTACAGATCAGCTCCTGGGGTCTGCTCGTCCTGCGACTACACTTGTTTTACATGCGGGACTTCCAGCACCAACTGCCTCAGCTGCCCAGCCAGTTCTTTTCGCACTCTGCAGATAACAGGCACTTGTCCGTGCGATCTGGGCTACACAGACGTAAGTGTGGCTGTGTGCCAGAGTTGTTCGACCCTTATGAGTGGGTGTTTGCACTGTTCCTCCTCAACAACATGCACGACGTGCAACACCGCTGGACACTATCTGTTGTCAGTCGGAACATGCGCCTGTCAGTCTCACTACTACGAAAGTAGCTTCGGTGTGTGTACGCAGTGCCACTATTCCTGTAAGCAGTGCGCCGCATCAGTCACAATCTGCTCCTCCTGTTAAGCGACAAACCACAGAACATTAGCAGCTGGTTCCTGCTCATGCACCAACGGCTTCATCGACACCGGGGATGCTGCGTGTTCGACGTGCTAGTCTCAGATCGCAGGGTGTGTGACTTGTTCGAGCACAACAGTGTGCTCAAGCTGCGACTCCGCCAACCACTTCTCTCTCAACACAGTCACCGACAAGTGCAACTGCAACTCCGGTTGGTACTACTCCTCCGCCACTCGAAACTGTCTAGCATGCACTACAATATCTCCTCGTTGCCTTGTCTGCAGCAACGCCCTCTGCAGCAGCTGCCAGTCTCCTTGGGTAGTATCAGCAGGAAGTTGCGGTTGTCCTGTAGGATACTTCATCAGCAGCAGCGGAGTGTGCGCTATTTGCTCCGGCACTTGCACTTCTTGTAATGCTGCTGCCTGTCTTACGTGCATATCTGGCTACCATGTGTCTGCAGGCTCTTGCGTCGAAGTATGTGGAGACGCTCGTCTGTACGTGTTGGCCTGCGACGATGGGAATACTCTTGACGGGGATGGCTGCTCTCACGACTGCCAGATCTAGACCAACTTCACCTGCGTCAACGGTTCAACGACGTCTCCCTCGCTGTGCAGCTACAACCAGCCGCTGGAGATCAAGCTCTAGAAGACCATCAAGGACATCTCCTCCAACAAAGTCACATTCGACCTCAGCATAAAGCCGGCACTCGCAGTCTTCGAGACGTTCAACTTCTCGTCGATGATCTCTGTCGCTCTGCCGACCTCAGCAATTACGTGCGAGTACTCCAAAGGGGCGCTGGGAGTAACAGTGTAGTATACATAATCCATCCAGGGCGCCAACACTCATATCACTCTCACGCCCCCTGCTACTGCATCCACCTTCATGATGAGCTCTTCTGTGCTCTCCTTCGTCGTCAACCCCTCCAACCTCAACGCAGTCTACTTCGAGTCCTCGACCTACGAGCAGGTCAGCAGTGTCACTGTGCTCATGAAGGTATCGCTGGCCTTCGCCCTGGCCAGTGCCGTTCTGTCTCTGTTCATCTCTCCTGTGCTGGGCATTTCCATCATAAGCATCGTGCAAGTCTGTTTCTTCTCAATAGCGTTGCTGCAGTAGCCGCAGCTCGCCTTCGCGACTTACGGTGAGCTGTACCTGAGCATCAACGGCTACAACCGGATGTTCGACTCAGTAGACAACATCTACGACTTCAAGTCGCTGACGCTGGCCAAGATGCTGGAGCAGATGAGGGTCGGTGCACGCTACTTCCTGAACTTCAACTACATGCTGTTCGGGTAGATACTGGCCATTCTGCTGGCTTTGACCTTGGTCATTTTCGACTCCTACAAAGAGCACCCCTCTGTCAAGCAGATGGCCAGAGCAGTCATCATCGGAGCCTTTTCTCTGATGAGTTTCAACAGCATGAACTGCGGGTTCTCGACAGGCATAGAGTTCGCGTACATCAATCAGCCCAGCTACAACCCCACAAGAACAACCGTTGACATGCTTGGCATCGTGCTGGGAGTAGGAGCACAGGTTGCATTGAGCTATCTGTTTATCACGAAGCCCCGCAAGTACGACCTGAAAAACAAGGTGCTCAGACAAGAAGTCGGCTGGTACTTCCCGCTGTACACTGCTTACAGATTTGTTGTTGGGTTTGTTATCGGAGCCTTCCACCAGTACGCAGCAACAGCCATCATCCTCTGTATTGTTTCTGCTGTAATGGTGGCGATCGTACTGGCTAAAAGGCCATACATTCACTCTGTCCTCAATATCGTGCACACCCTGTCGTAGCTGTCAACAGTGGTGCTGTTTGTAATAATCTCGCTCTACAACTTCGTGTACACAGGAGACTCTTCTAACAACCAGACTCCCGCACTCATCTCAACCGTCCTGTCGGTTGTGATGTTGTTCCTGAATGTCTGCAGCATAGTATACGCTGCCTTCGCCAAGACCAGCAGAGTGCAACCCACGATGTAGGAGAAGGCAGCCCAGCAGGACGTTATTGTGAAGCCATTCTAGTCTCAGGGGATGTCGACGAGCAAGTTGGAACTGGACGGGACTTCCAACACAATAGTCTGCGAGAACCTGAGTCAGATGCAGCCACAGCAGGACGTGCCAAAGATCCGGAGAAGGAACAAGATCATACTCAAGAAACTGAGGATGGACCTGAGCAACAGCGACCAAACTTACGAGGAAGAGGTGATACCTTGATGATAACAAACGTTGTATGTTCTGGCTTTGTTGACGGGAGTTGTACGGTCAAGAGAACTTTGAGGTAATGTTGTTATGCAGGTAGGCATAATGCACAATGTCCAATGTGTCAGTACTACTGGTAGCACAATGCTAACAACCCGTCCAACTCTGAACCTCGATCAATACATATATTATTGTGAGATTTCAGGTATACACATCCCAATCACGCTTTCACTTCAAGATCTTCTAGGCTTCCTTCTCCAGAGACTTCAGCTGCTCCACGAACCCCTCGTTAGGGTGGATCATGTTTCTCCTGACTTTGAGGTAGTTGTAGGCTTCGCTGTACTTCATGAGTCTCAGCTGCATCAGGTACGCTATCACGAACGTGGCGCTCCTCGACACTCCCGCCATGCAGTGCACGAGCACATTGCCCTTCTTGCGATGCTCGTTGATGAAGTCGTAGGAGGGCTCGAACAGGGGCTTTACGAACGTCTCCTCGTGATCCTCGATGGGCAGTATCTTGTGCGTAATGTACTAAGGCACCTTGGTTTCCTTGGGGAAGTCCTTCATGGCCGAGAGCATCGCTACGATGCCAAATTTAGCTAGGTTGTCTGGGTTCTTGGCGAAGAAGAAGTTGGAGATCATGAGGCCTCCCTTGCCGTTGTCGGGCTCTATGACCCAGTTCCAGTCGGAATACATAAGTCTTTATTAAGGCAACAATTAATAATGCAAGAAGTTTATATTTGCCTGTGTAAATAACGGGTGTTTGCTAAGCTCAATAATATTCAGGGTGACAATCAGTCTCACTCAGTAAAATACACTAGGGATTTGTTAAGCTGATGGGCATTAAGGCAACATAATAACACGAATAGTAAATAGAATCGGCAGCCCAACCACGCACCGCCTGGTGCGAGGAGGGCTGTCCCATGACGGTCTGACCGTTTATCTAATCTAATAAATAGCAAATTTCTAGAAAGCAATAGCAAGTTATTATCATTTAGAAGGCTTCAGACCATCGCCCTTGCCAGTCACCACGTTTCTGGAGCCCTTGACTTGATTGGAGTTGCCAACCACCAAGTTGTGGTTTTTGATGACTTGATTCTAGTCACCAGCCACTTTGTTAATGTCCCCATCGACTTCATTCTTGTCTCCTTTGACTTTGTTCTTGTTACCGTCCACCCAGTTCATCGAACCTTACACCTAGTTCTAGTCACTCGAAGGTTGATTTGTCTAGGGAAGTTCTGGAATTTACTAAGAGTCTGGAACATTGTCAAGGTTTTAGTTATTGGGTTATGGCTTAGAATGAGAAGATTTCGGTTTAGGAGAACGGGATGGTTTTCTAAAAATGCAAGGAAATCGGCATTTGTGGTGGTTGCTTGCTTAGCGAGGCTACTGCTTCTATGTCCCACAGCGCGAAGGCTAACGATTGCCGAATAGCATTCGGAGGCCAAAGAGAGATTGAACTGGATCTAAAAGGCTGAGCAGGAGGGCAGCAGCAAGGGACTTCATTAAATAATGCAGGGAGAAATTAGGCATTCGATTTAAAGATCTATTTAGAAGCTTTCAAAAATTCCATAAATCATATTCTAAATGCAACTACTTTTTGGTGATTTAGATGGTAAATTGAGAGGCTAACAAGTGATTAAGCCACAGTTGAGAGCATGAAGAGTAATAAACTAATTGTAATTTGTGTTTATGCCCAAGTCATTTAATATTATGGCACTCGATAACTTTTTAATACAAACTTAATAAAACTATGCTAACTTATTCTCCTCCGTAGTATAAAGTTAACAGAACATGTTTGGCGTAGAACTTTGGGAAAAGGGGGGGAATTTCGTGTGTCGTTAGGCTTGTACTTCACTCGATTTTTAATATAATGTATTTGCTATAAGCTTGGAACTGCCTCGCCCGACCATCAGTTAACCCCCCGAAAATCACAAAAAAGTCTTAAGAATACTGGGAGATAGAAGATGGTTGATGGGCTTCCTTAGAGACTGATCAAATAATCAATCTGGTATCATCTTTTAAGTTGCGAAACGATCAAATCAGCTCCTACTAAAATTCTTGAACCTCTCCTTGGTCCGGCCCTTGGCTTGCTACGACTACTTGAGGAGTTATCGGCAATTAACGTTTTCGAGCAGGGTAAAAAGACGAATTTCGCGATATTCTTCTCTCTTGATTTATTCTACCAGTTGCATTTGCAGCAACAGTCTAGGTAACTTAATTCATTCGTTGTCAATAACTGCCTATCTGCCTAAGGTGATACTCGCTGCCAACAAATGCAAGCGAATAATTCTCTAGATATTATCTTTCTCATAACATCCCCCACTAGGTACTTGACTATTTTAAAACTCCATTAGAAATTAGGAGTCTTGGAGTCAAGAGGAAACAAGAACATAATAACATATAGGCGAACTGATATAGGTTAGCTGCTCGAAAGGGGACCTTTTTAGGGGAATTTAGGAATTAAGCACTTAAACTATCTAAATATAATTGATGAGAAAATTGTCAATGAGTCATCTGAGGCCTGATACTGATCCATGAGTCCCACGATGTAGCCAATACTAACTGACTCGTAAAAAGAGTATTTATATTTGAGTGGGTGGTTAAACAACATCCAATGCTTCTACTAAGAATCACATAGTTTTGAAATTGTATTTAATAAAGGAGCCCAATTTTTGGAACTTAGTTGATTTGATTAACGTTTACAGGATATGCTAAAAAATTTAAATTTAGATGCTCTAGTTTATTGAGCTAGCAGCAGAAAGATCTTCTTAGCAGTATGTTTGTTCCAAACAAACTCTAATACAGCCCCAAGCGTTTAGGCTAGAAAATAAATATCTGTTAATCTGTCAATATTTAATCTGTTTTGCTTCAAGTTAGGATAATTACTCCTCTGAACTAGATGCTAAAAGATCAACAGCAGATTATGCTTTGAGCAAACGAAACCATCCTCCTGGGTTCGATTGCTCTTTTAATTTGAAACCAGATTGGAATCCATTTAGAAACGATTCGGCATGGTTCGAAAATAGATATTGAAATGCTTCTAATTCCACGTATAAATTCATAATCATAATGTTGAAAGCTCTAGCTCTTATCGCTGCTTTCTCCTCTATAGGTGAGTCCTATTTATTCTCATCTCCAACCCCATCCCAAATAGCAAACCTCCCCAAGCTAAATCTGTGGACCAGCCAATCTTCTTCAACTGCTGTCCCACAACCTACCCTTGCCTGGAACTCAAAGCTGTAGAATACTCAGCAAGCTATCGGAATACCTGCTAATGCCAATCCTATAATAGGAGGGGCATGGATCCCAAATAAGGTGATATCATCGATATAAATACCTTCCACTTTTAATTCTGTAACAATACCAACTGAAAAGTTAACAGGGTTAGTAAATGGAGGAGTTCAAAATATCGGTGAAAGTCTAAGTGCTGGCACTGGACTGCTTGGAGGCTCAGGTGTGAACACTCTTCTTGGGGGCAATACCGCCCTTCCTACTGGCACTGGACTGCTTGGAGGCTCAGGTGTGAACACTCTTCTTGGGGGCTCAAGCGTCAATACAACCCTTCCAACTGGAACATTTAACATTCCCAGTATTCCTTTGGGAAACCTGTTCAGTTCAGGTAGCAGTTCTCAGATAGTACCTGTAAATCCTATTGTTATTAGGCAAATAGCTGAATCAGTTCCTACAGACAGTAGCTCAAACAATCACTCTTCAGTTCAATAAAATGAAGTAATTGAAGACGGGACAGAGTGGTCAGACTAGGAGCCTTGATTGATTTGTTTAGTAAATTTCATTAAATCTATCTTAACAAACAATACACTCATCTACTTGAGAATTCTCAATGTATTGAAATTGTTTGTAAATAACAGCAATGATTCTGGTTGTTTTGCCAAAGTTATTAAGTGTTAAATAGGAACAATTTCTAGGCTTTTTCAACAGAATCATTCCAACAACATTAGTGTTAAATATTGAAATTATTCACCGATATAGACGATTTCACAAAGTTAACAGACCTATTTTAGAGTTTTAAGCTATCCAAATATCCAAATAGTTATTGGTACCCGCACTCGTCTATCAATCTCTTTAAAGATAGTTATAAATGAAAGCCTCGAACAAGATTGTTTGATTATAAAGTTAACTTTATGGAAACGGAATCGAAAGACAAAACAATTATCTAAGGGGCAAGAACTTAATATTTTATATAAAAAGACTATCCCCTGGGAGAAGGAAGTTACGGCAGTGTATGGAGAGCCTAGGACACTAAAAATTCTAAGCTAGTTGCTGTCAAGTAATTAAAGTGTACCTGCTAATAATGGAACTCAAACCCAAAACTGCAAAGAGAGTCACATATTCTGAAGAGACTTAAGCACTATAAATTAAAAGATGATTAATATAAATAAATAATAAATATGTTTTTCAATAAATATTATGAAATAATATAATACTTGTAACATTATTTGGCTTATGGTATAAATAAGAAAATATTTTTATACTGATAAAATAATTAAATTAAAGTTGTGTTTCCTGAAAATTAACGGAATAGAAGAGCGATTATAATACAAAAGGATACAGTCATCGAAGAGATGAAGTTGATCGGTGAAGAGTTTCTGGAAAATAAAAACGACGTGATTTTGTTAAATATATTTGTAAAAATATTCAAATATTTAATATATTTGATGAAAATAATATTGATATTTATTTAATAAAATTTTAATTGTTAAGAAATTCTTTATTATTTTTTTAAGTATTTATTTTTGCAATTATTCAGTACCTAAATTTTAGGTCCTTAAGACATAAATTAATATATATGTATTTTTTCATGTTTCTCTTTCAATCGATAGTGAATGCACTGCAAGTGAGCACATTTTTACATAACTTGATAGTTAACAGATGGTGCTGTGAATTTAATATAATATAATAGAAAATAATTAATAAAAACTTGAAAAATGAAAGTTTTTTTAATACGTCTTTAATATGATTATTTAATAAAAAAGTATAAAATATTTAAGAAAACAAATATAGTTTATACACATTTTTCCTTGGTGACTTTTATTTTCTATTGATTTGTATCAGTAACTGTAAATATTGGCTAACTTAGGATTACCAAATTCCTTGCATTTAATACAATGCAAAATTTGGTTATTTTTTTTATTGTGAGATTTTTGGCTTGATTACCATACAAAAGAAACACATTGTTCTTTAATTCATTTTATGCAACACCATAAATCCGTTTTGTAATTCTTGAAGGATTTTCTCATGATTACAATTTTGTTTTTATTTGATTACGAAATATCTTAAATGATTTCCTCAAATGAATAACTAATGTGATCGCATAAATTAATGGACTTTCAAAAACTTATTTCATCGCAACTTATTGGGACACTCAACACGAATCAAAATAAATAAATCAACTTAAAAATACAATTTATTTGTTCTTAAACATTAATTTGTCATACTGTTAACATCAGATCAAAACGATTCGACTCGACAACAAAAACTTATAATTTTCTTATCATAAAACAAAATATTCTCATTACGCTATTCCAATAACTCCGCACGCGAGCCTAGCTCCTGCGTTTCCTGTTGTCTTCGAGTCCTTGTGGTCGGTTTTTCCAAGATCATCGATCATGGCGTGCACAACGACGGCTCTGCCGACAATATTGTGGTCACCGCTCAAAGAAATTAAGTGATCTTCGATGTTTATGTAAGCGACGTTGTTTCTGGATTCGATATTGCCGAGATCGCCTACGTGTCGGATTCTGTCGTTGGGTCCACCGTGGGAGAGCTGAAAATGCGATTTCGTTTTTTTTTTTTAAATTTCAGTT
Source organism: Hydropsyche betteni (assembly GCA_028571205.2). Taxonomy (NCBI): domain Eukaryota; kingdom Metazoa; phylum Arthropoda; class Insecta; order Trichoptera; family Hydropsychidae; genus Hydropsyche; species Hydropsyche betteni. The sequence goes on from JAOXNN020000013.1 coordinate 491,041, forward strand.
TTTGGTTCGAAATTATAGTGTGAAATTTTAAAATTTTAAATATTATTAGTGTGGGATGGAAATATCATTTTTGTTTTAATATTTAATCTTATTTGATACGATGTATTGTTGAAGATCTAATGAATTTTACGTACTACAAATAGTCTTCGATTTACGATGGTTTTGCGAATGAAGAAAAATATCATAAATGTATAATATTTTTCAAAAATTATTAGATAAAACCACAAGCTATACCTACAGCTAATGCATTTCGAAAAATAAAATTTTAATACAATCGAATTATTGTATTAAAAATGGTAATTTTAATACAACTAATATCGATTGATTTTTTTGACCGAGATTCAGGAGCGTAATTCCATCGTAACTCGAGGGATATCTGTATATACATTCATTGATTTTTTTTAATTACACTTTGTGAATTTCAATAGAGGTTGATGACACAAATATGTGTCATAATTTTTTTTTGCGCAGATAGCCGATGACACATAGTGTTCCAAAATTAACGCAAGATTTTGTAAACCAAAATCTTATAAAATCTTGCGTTAATTTAGGAACACCTTTGTATAATCGGCTAATTGTGCAAATATTTTTTATGACACATATTCGTGTCATCGACCACGAAAGTGCAACTAATCGTTTATTTTCGATCCCATCCTAATCCATTTAAAAAAAGATGTACTGACATTTTCAGGATTAAAATGACCTCCAGCTCCAAGACATCCATTGACGATGTCTCCCTTTTCGTGCACGTGGAAGCCGACCAAGTTATTGCCGAGTCCTCTGACTTCTCCAGTGACCTGAACTTTACCATTATTTTCGTATTGGGTGAAGTTCACATATCCGGAGACTGTCTCGCCAATCAGCTTAGCCGTGGCTGTCCTTTGGGCCTGCGAGAAGCGATTTTGCAACTGGTATTGAGGTTGATATTGGGACTGAGGCTGGTATTGGGGTTGGAATCGGGGCTGGTATTGAGGTTGGTATTGAGGTTGGAACTGGGCCTGGAATTGGGGTTGGTAGATCGGTTGGGGCTGTTGATACACGTGATGCTGTTGAGGTGCGCCTTGGAGGAAGTCGCGCTGATAGTTGTGAGGTCTTTCATAGTAATACATATGCGCTTGAGATTGCGGCCAAAATTCCGTCTCTCCGCCGAACTATGATGAAAAATTCGTTCACATCCATTGTCCGTTTTAATTTCAAAATCTACGTTTTTACCAAACCACTCCATTTGTCAGCATTTTTTTTTCGAGCAGAGCAAGCACGCGATATTTATTGTACTGTACAAGTATTATTGCGAGGATCTTCAATTTTCGATGACTAATTTAAAATTTATGTACACGCAAAGCTTTTTTTTTGCGTATTATATCGATAATTAAGAAGATTTTTATTTTTAGTTATTTTTTTTTTGTTTCATATTTCGATAAATTAAAAAAAAATTGATTCGTGCAAATATTAAAACAAATATTCAGAAGCATTTTAGTTATAAATTCCTGAACCAGTAAGAGTTAATTTACTCATTAATACGATCTACAAAATGTTACATTCGCATATTGTATTACAACGAAACACCACCAATATTTTATCTTTGTATATAGTAAATTATAATATAATATTTTAAAATAAAGCAGCAAGAAGCTTCATGTATACAAAGTGCATCACATGCTTAGTTTTAAATGTAATTATTTCCTTAATATATTAAAAAGAAATAAATACATTTTCAAAGTGCCGTTTTCATATAATTTTCATTTGATTTCATGCTTTAAGCAACATGCAAATATATGTATGATCAATCGTTTTAAATGGACTTTTTAAAGCCTATTGGGAATGATAAAAAAAATTAAAAAAATGTTTAACTTTGAACTCATATATTTTTACGATTGATCGGGAAACATAAAAATGTACTTACTTGGCCATTAGTGATGGCACAAAGTGCCAAAGTCACCGCGAATATCAAAAAGTTATTCATTTTTATCTGAAACAAAATAATAACAATAATTAGTTTTTTTTAAAACAAAACTTTCAGATAGAGTTTTTAGATTTTTTTTGCAATTTTTTTCATATTTAATCTAAAACAAGAATAACCTGACGAACCACTAAAACCTGATTGGCAGGTGTCGTGACCTTAGCCATGAAACAAATAGACAAAACGAACAAAAACCTTATTAAAAAACATAACCTTCTTTGATTCAATGAGAAGAACTCATTAATAGATCGATCTGTATAGTGATACATCTAGGTCAATGTAAAAACACAATATCATTTTGAAACGAAAGTATAGCACTTCGAAGAAAAATAAATGCGTACACGAATAATTCAACGATTCGTGGACATGGCATGTGCCAATAAATAATAAATGTACTAGTTCGAATATTCAAATTTCCCCTTTCACGCAACACATAACTACCGAATCAAAACGACTTAAATATTTCACATGTAAAATTATTTCACAAAATCCTACAAAACAAACACATCTCAAATCGAAAAATCAATCATCCCACTGCGACGTCATTCGAAATTAAATCCATTGCGACTTTGAAGCATTAAAACCGGCTCATGTACGCGGCTGTGATCTCAAACGTGTTGCGAATAAATGGCGAATGTGTGTTGCGCACTCGTATTATGAAACGGCGATTCAAAACTAAATTGGCACTGTTAAAACGTATATGCAGATTCACAAAAAAAACCAAAACACAACACGAGAGATCACGATTGTTCAATGGCGAAACTATTGTTCGTGAATTATGATGATGATCATGATGATGGTGACGGTGATGGATCGGAGCTCACCTCCTCGTCCTGTCCTTAGTTGAAGACTGACCAGGTCTGATCTGTTGTTGGTCAATTTATTAAGCCGGAGCACATACACAAACCTGATGGTTGCATAATCTACGCTCGAAGAAACTTCCCACCTCTGCTCGGTTTTGCCAGAATATTCTCATAGAGATAATTCAATGGAATTTTTTTTATTTTTATGATATATTTAAAAATTGAAATTTCTCCATAGAAATTTGTGAAGTTTAAAAAAAAAATAAAAAAAGTGTTGACTAATATAATATGTATATGATATATTGAAAAAAATATACTGACATTTTGACTTTATGATGTTGAAAAAATTCATATCAATAAATATTTTTCTTATCACCCATATGTTTCTAAGTAAATTCATAATTCGAAGATGCGTTTTATTTATTACTAATTTGATAACTTGTTCGACAATAATAATTCGTTATATAAACGAATTGTAATTAACGTATCGTAAAATATTCTTGGAAAACCATCAAAATTTTCCTGTTGACGAATCGAACCAAATGTTCTACGAAAATCGATTTCTTAACAGTATAAAAAAGGAGTTTTCCAACCATATCTAAAAATCTAAGAATTGCCATGTACGCCATTATATCAAATGATATGTCTTAACTAACACTGAATTAACTATGATAAAAAGAGGTCAAGCACTTTCGTTTTATAAATTTAAAATTTGAATGACTTCTGTTATATAAAAATGGACGTTCGTTAGAGATCCAAAACACGATCACTTTCCCACTTCCCACTGAAACGCATTTGGATGACTTATAAAAATGCATTCACTTTCATTGTAAAATGTCAGACGTTCACGTTACCAAAACACTTTAAAAACTTGTTTGCGACCGACATTAAGTATAAATATATTAAAATAATTACGAATGCACGTCAATGTTTTTATTTATTAAAAAAAGAAAAAGTAGAAGTTTTGCATATATTTGTTGCATTTCTATAAAAACGTAACGCATGCGAAACTATGAATTTTAAAATTATGCAATGAAAAAGAAAAAGATAAGTATTTATTATAATTTAGTTAAAAAAAAAAACAAAAAAAAGTTTAAAAATGTCAAATATAATATATTTTCGTATGTTAATTTAGCTAAATGGAACGTGCTTTAAAATAAATTGGATCACTTCCTGCTCTATACAAAGTTCAATCAAAATAAAAAGAATTCGCATATTTTCTTCATACGTTACTCGTATATAGGTACCACAATTGTTTGTTAATATAGTTGCTAAAAGATCAAGGATGTTTCGAGTGAACTATAATTTGAAAACCTGCCGAACACAAAGAACAGAGATATGAGTCAATCATACAGTCATTTTGTGCATTCTTATATGAATTTATTATTGTATCTATTGTGATTAACACAATCGTGATGACAAACAAGGAATTAACAATTTTACTAGAAACTAATAAATTGGTGCTAATTCATATAATTGAAAACACGAGCTATCATCGAAGTATGTATTTCTACAGGAAAACCACAAAAATCACATAAAATGGGTTACTGATTCAAGTATACATCAGGAATAAAATATTAGGGAAAAAACTTCTTGATTCTCTAATTTATAATACAATATGAATTTTTCATTGAAATAATAATTTAGTATACGTGTTATAACGTGTTTGTTGTAATTGTAAAACGACATAAAAATCCCCTATCCTCTATCCCCTATCCCCTATATATTATATCCCCTATATATTATATCCCCTATATATAATAGCGGATATCTGTCTGTCTGTCTGTGTATGTGTCACGATGACGCTCGCGATTTTTTTTCCTTTTTTCAAATGAACGACCCGAACCGCGACTGATAATGATGATGATGATGATGATGATTTTATTAATTAAATATTAAATATTCAAATCAGGTACACATTTCGAGTTCACACAATCGGGTTTTCACATTTTATCGTTTTCCGTTTCTTAACAAAACCATAGCCGATTTTATTAATATCGGGCCTATATACTAGTATATTTATAAGCATCGAAGAGTGTGAGTAAATTTAAATTGGCGTATCGATAAAATCACCTTTATTGTTTTGTTCAATTGTGTAATAATGTTAATGGAATTTACAGTATTGACGCAATATCGTTTTTCCAAAAACCTTTTCAGATTGTGTTTTATCAACGTGAACTTTTTATTGTTAGTGAATTATGACTAGTGTGAATCGATGCATTTACTCTGTGGTTAAATATATGTTTCATAAATTCACTACGTGTTAGTCTTTCCAGTAGTAGATCTGAAAATAGATTATACTTGAAACGATTTTTAAAGTATGAAGGAATCAACGGCATGCATCATTGCCCTTTATTTTGTATCGTTCTAAATCTAGAGACTTTTAGAAACTAGTCACGATTCTGTTTTGCACGATTTTAGCACGATATATAATATTTGAAGATCTATCAAGGTTGACCGATCATACTTCAAATAAAAAATCCGTGACACGATATTTCCAAAAATAATCTTTTCGAAATTAATGAAAAAATGATGGACATAATTAGACATATTTTATACGCGGGTAGGTCAAAAATTATCCGCACTGTGGCTGTAATTTTTTTCTTTATCAACATTTGAAAAATATAAATGCCACAATTTTGCGAAATAAACATATGACTTCTAATACACTTTTTAAACCTGTAAAAAGGCTTTTGTATTCCTTCATAATTTATTTTTCAGACTGAATGCAAACTATAAATATACTTACAAGCTTAATGTTGTTAGCCATGGACGTGGACGTCCAGCTCCTTTTTCACGGCTGACACTTATTCGACCTTATTAGGTTTTTTTTATCCAACATTTACACATTTATCACGATAAAATACTTCCTATATGTCGTCCATAAAGCCATCGGTAAATATCAGCAGCGATTAATCCACAATTCGAAATATCGTACAAGCCGAAGTCAAACATTATTGTAAGATCGTAAAAACGTATGAAAATGTTTTGATTTTTTATAAAAGAATATGAACGTATTTTTTTATAAATTTAAAGTGTAATTAGTAATATATAAAATGTTGCATTTTAATAGTTGACCAAAATAATAATCTGCGACCAGAGTGCAGATAATTTTTGACTTACCATTGTATTGGCATAATTTTATGTAAATTAAATGTTGTTGTTAAGAGTACAAATATTTAAATATCTACATTAAAATATTTATTAAAATCTCATTGAATATTAAGATGTTTTTAAAACAGATGTCACAATGATAATTTGCATTGAAATTCGTAAGGGATTTCCCCAGTTTACAGGAAAACGAACAGAATACATACAAATGTAATTTATTCAATTCGTCAAACCATTTTTATTTATGATTGATTAATCACAGGTTTTCATTTCTTTTTGTTTAAGATATTTAGTGAAAATACAGAAAAAACTAAATTTTCACCAAATATCCTAAGCTAATCATTTATTTAAAAAAAAAATTTTTGCGTGCCATATTTATATAATAATAATAAATTAATCCCTACTGTTTATTTACCTCACAAATTTTAGATCAAACTTTAACATTGCGAAACTCAAATATGTTTTTAATTATAGTAAAAATCATCTCATGGTGATCTAGTTTGTAATACCACTATTTTTTGTAAATTGAATTTAAAAACCTTGGTTTGAAAATAGTTCAAGAACTTTAAATAAATGGCTAAATTTAATTTTTAAAATGTTCAATAGATGGTATTCGTTTGAAAAAGGAAAAAAATTGCATTTTGATTTTTTCAAAATATAAATTTGCTGTTAACAGTAATAATACTAATAAAAGAAAGATTTGAAAAGTGATTTGAATACAATTGTTCAAATTATCTTACTGAATTATATAATTCAAGAATAACATGAATTGAAAAAAATTGAAAATCTATAGATAAACCATATATATATTATGATTGTAAATCCAACGATCATAACAATAAAAAAGATTAAACGTAATTCTTAGTACATTGTATTTTTTTTTAAATACTTTATAACGTAGTTACCTAATAAAATGATGAAAATTTTGAAAATATACCTGTTTATAATGAATCGTAAAGAGTTTTAATTTGTTTAAAACTAAGAACTCAATTTTAGAAACATTGAATAATTTATTACGAAATATGCATCTTTAAACAAAGTCCATTGCATTTATTTTCAATTATTAATGTAAACATTCGGGATACCACAAATATAATATAATAATATTTCGTTTGCAACGAGGAACCTCAATGGCGAACTGGAAGAATGCACTCGTTAAAAAATGCCATCTATAGGATGTTATTTTCACAAATTGTCAATTTGAATTTCTGTCTCTTAAATGGTGAGATGTAGTAATTCAATTTTGGTCAATTATTTTTTAATGGGTTTTTTAAATTTTTAATAAGCGTTTTAAAAATTACCTTTTTATATGCCAATCCCCATAAAGAGTTTTTTTTAATTGATTCATTTGAAAATCAGAACTCAATTTAAGAATAATATTGAAAAAAAGTTGAATACATAATTATTAACTTCATATGCGTCTTACAAATTAGTATAAATATTGTTAAAAAAAATATATAATAATATTAGCCACGCCCATTGCAGGAAAATTTTTTCCAAAAAATCATCGAAAGTTCGGTAATTTTTATTCATCAAACAACCGCAATATGACCGTGACGATGACTTGTTATTATAATTGTCACAATATTATATTCCAATTACTCAATTCCCTTTTTGAACAAAAATGAAAAAAATAGAGGTAGAACAGTCATCAAAAAAATTTCGACTGTCATTGAAACCGTTGTTCAATTATTTTCAATACCACAACTACGCAATATCCAAATTTTCCTAAAAATCACTCAACAATCAACATATTTTCAAACAATTCTTTGCGAAGTGACTTAATAGCTTCAACATTTACTTAAGTGTTCATAGTTGCGAGCTAAGCACATAGTTACAATGTGAACGACCTGACGACCATGTCGTACATCACTCGAATCCACCATTGCACCACACTCGAAAACGTTTGAAGAAACAATCAAAACACATCATTTTTAAAATTCATATCATGTCTCACAGTGTACATAATGCAAAACCGAAACTCAACAAGAATAAGACGCAAATATAATAATTAAATAAATTTACATACTTTTTTAAGACGGTTGAAAAAGTTGCTGAAACACTCTGCAATCGATGCACTTCAAACTAAAACTTTTCAGTGAAATAAGCACAAGATGATCAGTAGGTGTTGAGGTTCTCACCGAATGAGCACCAGCTTTACACTGACCGAGGTCTTCCTAGTGTTGTCTGTTGCCGTTATGCCTAGGCCATGGCCGATAACATTTTTATGGCATTCGTTGGCATTGCTCTAATTTCGAGTAAAATTTCACCTATGATTTATATCGATGTTTTAAGGAGTGTCTTTTCATCCATGTAATGTGTTGTTGCGAAATAATATGCATTTTTTTTTAAATTTTAGTACACATTCAAACAAAAGATGTCATATTAGAATTATACGATTGAAGAAATAAAATAAAAAAAAATAAATCATATTTAAAAATTAATAAAATATTATAAAAGTTTACTTCACTTTGTTGAAAATTCACTAATGAAGTATTTATTAATGAACGATTTTTTGTAAATAAAAAAAAAATTATATAAAATTCGAAACACGCTATATTTTAATGTGAAGCTCTGATTTGTTGGTAAAGTACCGAAAAAAAAAATCAATACACGCAATTGTCACATCATCGATACTCGTACACAAATTTTCGATGTTTCGTGTGTAATTTACATGTCACGTTGAAGATCGAAGTAGATAAAGAAATATAGCCGAGTTTATGACCGGAATTTTATGTAAAAATCGATATTACTGATGTCTGTAAATATAGTGATATAAGATTATAGAATACGTGTGAACATCTATCGATCGCTCTTTCAGAAAAAAATACGCATTTAAGAAATATTTCGTGAGTAGATTGCGTTCAATTATTTAAAATATTTATATAAACAAAATTAATGAGCATTATGTTCTAAAAGGTCAACAGTTAAGCTTTGTTGAATACGCTGGTTTTCCACCAATCATCGAAGTTAAGTGATAAATGACGTGATCGATAGGTGGATATGATTATGTGCCATTAGTCTGAGACTATATGAATTTCAGTGTTTAAACTCCTTGAAAGTTATCATTTTTTATTACACGTTATATGGAAAATATATTATATAAACTCCACGCGATTACACGTTAAAGATTACTTCAAATTTTCAAAAGCAATTGTAAAATAATTATAAAAAACAAACTTAAAAAAGTAAAAATTTTATTCAAAATATTCATATCTTATTTTATGAACACAAAATTACTCATGTTTGATATAATTAAAAAACATTTTTGACATCATATTCTGCTTTAAACACAATGAATGATTCATTAGAAAATCTATTTTAATTAGCTGAAATTCATGAGAGCATTCCTATAATGCCACATGCAATAGCCGTTCCTGAACTACCGTCCAGGGCACTTTCTTCAGTTCCTGCACGTCCAAGATCATCTTCAGATGATGACACTGTGAGCGTTCTTCCAGCCACACTTCTTGGACCAGTCAGGGATATTAAATTATCGACAATTTTGATTTTAGCAACTCCGTCTTCACCAGCTTTTATATTACCTAAGTCGCCTAAATGACGAATAGGGTCTCTCGGTCCACCATGTCGATGCTGAAATTTAAAAAAATTCAATAATGAAGTATGTTTAAGTAAACTAAAAAATAATTTATATTATTTGGATATTTTTTAATGAGAGATTTATTGTTTTATGTGTTAAAAAAATCATAGATGTCACTATTATATAAAATTTAAATATATGTAAATGTTGATTCAAAATTGTGCGTGTTTATAAAAACCACGATTTTTTTATATGAAAATGCTTATGTGAATTTTATTGTATTAACTCTGGCCGGATTTTTTTCTTTAGCGTCGATGAATCGAAGTCCAAAGAAAAATATTATTTTCCCATAACTAATTTTTATGAATATCATTGGTGCTCATTACTCATCAGCATATTATATTCAATATACTCAAACACAATAATATTGTATATTTCGATAATATTGAAAAAATTTTAGGATAAACATTTTTCACAGTTAAAATAAATTCTGAACCTTCAAGAACGATTATTATATTGACCTGTACCTGAGTATAATGGCTACTATTATTAAGCCAAAAAAAAATCAAGGATAAATTCGTTCATTTTTTTATGTTCACAATGGAGCCTGGAAATTTGAAAACATCACAGTCTATTGAGACGTCGCATCAAAATCTTCTCGAATTTATGAGACTCATAGTACTTTATATAGACTGTATCAACAATAACGATACGTACCCGAAAACCTTTATTCGACACTGAAGAATGAAAACGTATAAAACTGAATAAGAAAAATAAATCTACCAGACGTGCATTCATATTATATTAAGACTTCCGAAACGGTTTAAAAAAAAATGAATTATTGTGAATCAAATATAAAAAAAAAATTAATCAATATGAAAATTAAAGAAAAACTACCAGATATGGATTGAAGTGTTTTCCTGTCGACTTGCATCCCTCTCTGAGATCTCCTTTTCGCGTTATATGGAGACCGTGAAGTCCTGGAGACAACCCTGTCACATTACCCTGGACCAACACGGGTCCTCCAGGTGTCCATTGATTCAAAACCAACTCTCCCTGTATTCCTTCTCCCTCACCTGTCAAAACCACGACAGCCTGAAGTGGCGGCTTCGATGGGTCCTATAATTTGCGAATGTAAATTGTAGTTAATGTACACGAATATTTTAATGCACTTAGAGGCTTCTAAAAGCACTATTATTGTAATTGAGGAACTTCCTTCGATCATTATCTTTATGATATCGGATCGGATAAATTGATTTCGTACCATGAAACCCCTACTTTTATGGGATGATGAATTCCGAGTCATATCTCACAGGTGAATCGTGGAATTCGACAGCAAAAAAATGCGTTTTGATAATCTGAGTGCAAGGGTTTAACATTGGTTGTTTTTTTTGCGTGATCGAAAATTCTTTATAGCTTGCGTCATCGTATTCGTTCGAAACACGTATGCATGAATTTAAAAAAAAAATCAGAATCCCCTTTCTGAATCGAATTTATTTTTCGGGAAAGATAAACGCTGTGTCTTAACTGGATATTTTATCTTATTTATTTCGAAGGATTCGAGATTGAATCTCGATCGTAAAAACTAATTCCATTTATCAATCCATTTTGTAGATAACTAAATAGGCGCACTCTACGAATAAACCTTCATAATCTTTTTTATAAACCGCTGATAAATTGTTACGAATATCAATTAAGTTTTATCCGTTCATAATTCAAAGGATTAAATTTCATATGTGAAATGAATTTTCGCAAAGTTGACTCATCGTTTTTGAGTTCAAAGGTGTCCATCGGATATTTTATGTATAAAACAAAAAAAGAAACCAGTTACGACCTCATTCGACGGCAATAATTAAGGATGTGTTGGGGTCGTCACCCAACATGATCAGCGTCTCTTTGCCAGGTCACTTCAGGATCAACGCCTTCACGAATTTCCACATTGACTCGTGACTGGTAATATGTTTTAAGTCATCGATGACTATTTGCCATCGAGGTAGTGCGTAAGGTCTCGACCTGCACGTCGAATTTGTGTGTACGATTATGACTTGTCGATTAAAACGTGATTGTTGTGACCACGCCGATTGATCATTTGAATTCGATAGAAAAAAATGAGATTTTTGTAGAAATTCCACGATTTTCCATATATGATTCGATAATTATTTATGATTATAATCTTTTCGATAATCTGTTTTTTTTCAATTTATTTTCAGTATTAATTCTTATTTATTTAAAATTATAATTATTGAATGCAATGTGAATTAAGTGCTTTGTTTCAAATGAATGATTTATAATATATATTTTTGATAATATTTCGAATTTTAAAGATTAGTAATTGTGATCAATATGGTGATACTTTGAACAATATTAAATACTTACCAAAGGAGCACCCCCTAACGAGCGAGGCGTATCCTCATTTCCGACCTGGTTTTCAAAACAGTGAAATTTTCCATTAAAATTTATAAATCGACGTAATGAACTGATCAAGCGAGATGAGTTTTTTTTATATAATAATTTCAATGGATATGAACTAAGGGGTGCTTTTCTAATGACAATGCGATAATTGCGTGCAAATAAAATCCACATCGAAAAGAATACGTACGAACAAAAGCGGCTCCATGTAAACTTCGTACAAGCTACTCTGAAAATCGGGAACCGGCGGCAAAGACCTCACGATCAGATTCCTCCCAAATCCTGGGATCCCTTCGAAGGTCCTGCCTCCAGCTTGGCAGACCAGGAAAGAGACGATGACCAAACCGAACAGCCTGCTAGCGTACATCTTTGGCGACATGCAGAGTTGGACGTCCGCGCAGAAGAACCTCCGTGTGTTGACTGGTGATGATCGGTGTGCCATTGTGGTCCTTGGATGCTGCGAGTGGAGAGAACCAGCGAAACATATGTACTTATATATATATGTAATATAAAAGTGTGTTGGTTATCCGATGGCCCCGATAGTTACTGCTGAAGACCTGAAAACGCCGGATGGATCGCCGGACGCCGCTTCGGCGACTCGTTCGATCTGTGATTGATTTTTATTTTTTTCCTGCGATTCCCAGGCACGTTTTTAATACAGAAATTAGAATTGTTGATGCTTTCTCGATTCTATAGAGTCGTGCAAAAACCGTCAAAATATGATTCCCCGCTGACAGACGGCAATTACGCCGCGCTTTTTTGCGGTCGGTCGAAAGTTCGACAAAAAATCTGCCAGAATGTTTTCTTCGTGTCATCTAACGATCTATGATCGATTCGATTTCGGACTTAATAAACATATTTCAACGGTACAGTAGTCCGATTGGAAGTTGTGCTAGTGTGGTGGCCTTCGAGGCTGACATCTCTGCATGTGCGTAACTCGATTTGCTTCATCTTTGCGGTTTCATCGACACGAATCCCATCAATAAAATTATCTGAGAGTATGATGGCCAATAACTGCACACAAATTAATACGGCAGGATGAGCGTTTTCTCTTTATCATATTCATCTGATGCATTTGTCGTATTTTCGCACTTATTCAATATTTTCTTAACCATGCACGTAATGTTTGAAAATCGTTTTGTTTATTAAACGTTTACGTGAGTTTGAATACCAATATAGGTATTTTTTCCTTATTAATAGTATGATTACTGCGTCTTAATTTGATTGTTTTGATATTTTCATACGTGACAAATTAATATAACCTTCGAAATATGATTTTAAAATAATCACGGTAATGATCATGGTGTAAAAAACGACGTCGGATAAATTTTTATAACTTATAATTTGATGTTAGGATCGCATTCGAAGTTTCGATATAACAAAATTTTATTTGTATGCAAGCGAATTGAAATTTCATATAATAAATCTTATGCTTAATCATTCCAATCAAACTTTTACAAAACAACCATATAATTACAGCGTTTCGATTTCTCATTGTCAATTTGTGGTTCCAATAACACGATGGCTTAAACGAAAATATTGTTTTCATGTGTGCACATGTTTTTTATTGACTTAAAAATAAAAACAATAAATTATAGGAAGTTGAAACAAACAAAAAAAAACATTGCATCACTTCGTCTTTAGTATTGAAAACGAAGCGATTCCAGTCGTGTCTCATAAAGAATATATAAGCCTTGAATTTGTCAAACGAATGCATGGATCATTCAAATCACAACATGATTAATTCATTTGAATACATCACCCAAGTTCAATTACAACAAATTAAAAATACATTAGAACCAAACGATTTATTACAATTAGTAACCATACAAAGTATGGTTATTATTTTACCAAATTAATTTTTTCAAACCTAAGCTTCCTTTTTTATCACATTTAGTGATCCGACTTGACTGATACAATGATATGATTTGGTGCAGGCCAGTATAATGTTCTTAATTATATGTATATAATTATAATCATTAGATAAAAATTTTGATACTTTTTGATGATTTTACATGGCGAAATCTTTTCATATTCTCATTTTTTAGAAAGTACATTTGGCTGGAAGTTTTATTCAAATATACTCATGGAACCTATCTCCAATTTGTATATGGTCACCATACATTTTTTACATGGTAATCTCTGGAACATATCCCTTGCGTAAAAAGAGGGTTGGGTGCATATCTAACGTTTCTTTTATATTCATAAAATCATTAAAAGAAATGGATTATTAAAAATAAATTTGAGATCGTTGAATTCGAAGTATAAAACGATAAATTTGAAGTGTAAAAACTATATAACCGAACACGAATTTCTTGCTAAACAGAACATATTGTATTATAGAAAACTCATGATCTATTGAAAAGTGGATCATCAAGCTGGTCCTTCTTAGAGGAGAGATGTTTAATCAAAGATCCACTTTGGGTCACCAACTGGCGCCACCCTGCTATTTACAATTACGATCGATGATGATCCACATTCGTTTCCCATGGTGATTGCGATCTCGATTGCACACTTTCAGATCTCATTTATGCCGATCGCGACTAATCGCTAATATTATATTATATCTATATGCTGATGTCGAGGCTGCTGGAAATATGGAGGTTCGGTTTTCGTGTGATTTCACTTGGGTTTTATGGCTTTTCGGTTGCTGTAGGCATTGTGTCATTGATTGTCGGTGCGATGATTTCATCGTTAGAGTAGTTGATTAATATATGTTTATTATCATGAATGCGCATTGTATTCTGTTTATACATCTTTATTGATGTGCATTTTATTACTATAGAAAATATTAGGGTAATTTAATCAATGGAATAGTTGCATATTAATGGTTAGAAAATCGGAAAATGGCTGCATGTTATTCTGGAAAATTCAATTATTTTTAGGTGACGCTAAAAATTTGAAGTGTTAAGAAAATTTGTGAACTAAATCCAATAAAAGACGGGAAAGAAAATAAAATTACTATGAATGAGGAAAATTAAAAAAAATTGTTGAATAAGGAAAAATTATCAAGTAACAATGCTAATTAGAATGCTAAAAGATAAGTTTGAAGGAAAATATCTGAATTGTTTCTAGCCGAAATATCGATTGTCATTTTATTTATTGTTTTGGCTTATTTGGCTTTGTGATTTCTGACCGTGTTATAAAGCCTAATGAAAATTAATTCCTGTAATAAAAACAAAAAAGCTTCATCACATTGTTGATAACAGACATAATAAATATAACAAAGAAATTTATGAGTGTTTTTAAATTCTTGGATCGTATTAAAAAATGAGAACACTGCCTAAATCAGTGTGTAAAAGTTAAAAAAAAAACACTGATTTAAAAGAATCAGTTTTCACAGACTTGAGTTAAATTTCTACATTAGTATGTTTTTCGAAAATTCAATAATGAAAATAAAATAAAAAAATTAACAAAATACCTCATGTATTGAGTTTTTATAAAACAAGGCAGATTATATATTATGTTACGTGAATAATTATAAAGAAACAAAAAAATAAGAACCTTCGATTTTCTCTATAATAACAATGAAGAAAAACGTGTGCCAAGGATATTGACGTGTCATTGAATCATATGCCCAGGTATTCCACATGGAAAAATATTCGATATCAAATCGTGATATTTTTTGGTAAATAAAATACACGTAAACAATAATTTGCAATAAAAAATATATACATGAAGATATTTTCGTAGTTACATCAACATATGACGCATTGATTCATCTTCGTGTACAAAATTTTTAATTTCGATCGATTCCTACAAAAAAAGTAATTAAAATCAATGAAATCGGAAGTATGAAGTATTTATCTATTATAGAAATATTAAACTTTTATAGATAGTGGATCTCACGATAGAAGTTTTATTGTAATTTGTTTATATAAATTTGAAAATATAAGAAAATTGTTGAATATTTTCATATCGAAGAAATCATTCGACAAATCACTTTTTGCATGTTGCACGCAATGTTTCAATAATATACGATTGTTCTTTTAAATACCATTCACATTATTTGTTACATCACTGAATTTGTAGCCTTGTGTTTAATTATGTACGCGCGACAATTATTATTACGTTTCAATTAACATTTAGTTCAATTTTAATTTCGAATAAAGGTGTAGAAATTCTATTTATATGACAAAGAACTAAATTAGTATCGATATAATTTATGATATTCGTTAATCATTATTATATAAAATAATACTCAAGTAATTAACTTGCTAGATTTATTAATTTGAATATCATAACAATTTACAGAAAGTCTATAACATTTATGACATATAAAGTTTGAAAAATCCATAGTAAAACAACTGTAAGTGTAATTGTGTTTTGATAATTTTTTTTTTTGTTAATTTGAATTACATATTTTAATTACTTTTAAATGATATGGTACTTTTATAAAGTTCTTTACGTGTATACCTAGCACCATACTTTATAATTTTTCAATAAAGGCTTAGAAATTATTTTTTAGATAAATTCATAGATGGGACTAAAATATGTAGGTATGTTCTTCAATAAAATAATATATTATTTTATTATATTGACGTTTGTAATATAAATAGAAAAACAATTATTTTTAATTATTATCAGAAATTAAATATTGGCGATGATTTTTTTAATTACTTTTAACCCTTTTACAATTGGAAATTTAATTTTCAATAAATTTCCTAATGCATATTCTTTAATTTATAAAATGATTTTTAAAAGCTAAAAGCGAACACTTTGAACAAAAAATTATATAAAATAATGATTCTATATTCTAAATGAATATTTCATTATCAGTAAATATTTATATGTAAATGTCTAATAGCATGTTTGTAAATTTATGTGTAAATTTTATATGCAAAACTATTTTTGTAAAAATAGTTAATTACCAGAATCATGCTGGTTCAATTTATTCAAATGAAAAGTCTGAGCATAATTGATTCAATCATTTATATAAAACTTAGTAAGATTTTAAAAGAACTGTGAATAAAAAAAATAATGTTTATTGCACAAAATTTATTACAAAATATATTTTCACAATATACAAAAATTCAAATCATTATATTATTATATAAATATAAATTCCTATAGTGACAAAGTCAAAAATGTAAAAAAAAATCAAAAATTCATGAAATAGTGAGATTGCATTGTATTTGTGATAAACAGTATGCAGCATCAAAATAATATTAAGCCATCCCAATAGAGTCAATCAAAGATTGAACTTTTTTAATGTAAGCTTCCATTGCTTCATCTTTTGACATTCCTTTTTTGCCGTTCCATGCTTCCCACTTTGCCTTTCCTTTGAAATCAAGAAATCCAGGTTTATCTGCGTAGGGAAAAAATGAGTAAATCATAAATGGTCGCTAAATTATTGTTTGTACAAAAGTGAATAATTTATAAAATTCTTTTAATAAAGATTTTAATTTAAAGAAAGCTTTGGATATAAATCAATTGTTTTACCTGTATTGCAATCTCCTACAGAACCCTGTTTAAAAAAAGCATACACTTCTAATAAATCATTATCACTTGGAGTGGATTTTAAAGCTTTCACGTCAGCTGCAGCTTTATCGAATCTCTAAAAAAGGAAAGCATATAATTTATCTGACTGTGAGTGAAAAAATAAAAAATTAATAACAATTTAAATTTTATGATTTTTTCCTTTAACTATGTACTTATAAATTTTCAGCCAATGAAAATTTTTTTTCAATAAAAAAATTAATCTAATATAGCATCATAATTAAAAAATCTCAATTATAATTTTTTTTAATGTTATTGAAACTTAAAATCTGAAAACTTAATTAATATAAAGTTGTTTTGAAATTTATATAATCAAAGTCATGCGAAAGTCACTCAATTGATAACAATTAACAAATTACCTCTTGTAGAGACATTTTGATTGTTGTGTGAAGTCTGGACCTAAAATTATACACAAAACATATTAACACGTTGCAATTGTTCAATTGATAAATATTAACGAAATACACCTTTAAAAAAATATCCGCAATATATAAATTTCAATCAAAAGCATGGATCGAAATAATTGGTATTTCACTAGATAAAATATCGATTTGATAAATTAAAAATACACGTTAAAATACAAAATTTTAATCCGAAAAAATCTGTATAAACGATTCTAGGAAATTATGTAAATTTAATAAAAAATCAAAAGATTAAAACCACGAACCTCTGTGACAAGTGGAGCCGGCTGCCGACACGCCTGCAATGTTGCCAGTGTTGTAAAAATGGTGAGAACTCGTGCCACTTTGAGTATCATAAATAAAACTTTCATCAAAAAACTTCAAATTAAAATACATTATTATCGAATCGCTATCACGTTTAGATTTTAGGAATTTCAAATGTCATTTATATTGTTATAAAACATTTAAAAAACGTACATTGCGTTTATTTTTTCTAGTTTCTTTTCCTTTTTATTTTATTGGTTTTTCTTCCAAAATAAACAAACTTATCTTATTATCAATTCATCGACGTAGCTTATCTAAACTAAACCATTTATTTATCGTAATGCTTCAATAACATCGCAACATTTAATCAGTTTTTCGGGGCTTTGGAGGGGAGCTGGAACAGGAACATGAAGCAGGTGGAGCGATGGCTTTAATAGGAGCAAGAACGAAGCGGGAGCACGGGAATTTGACGTGCTCCACTGCTCCGATTTTATATTTTGGATTGAAAAAATAAATTAACAGATATTAATTTGATTTTTAATTATAATTGGAATATTGGATTGGATTGATTTTTATCACTATTCTCTCCTCTTCATGGTAATATAATATATTTATATTATTTGGTTTTTTTCTTAATTGTATTTTAATTAATCTAATATAAACAGAGCACATAGTGGAGCTAAGCGAGTACTTGGTCGCTCCAAAACTCTGGTTTTTAATAATAAATAATTTTTAACAATAAAAATACTGATTTATTTTTTAAATTATTTATTTATATAAAAACTGAGTCGAAAATTTTCATAAAACATTATCATCGTTTTAAATGGAAATATAAAAAAAAACTTAACTAAAATTTTTAAATATACGGAACAATACTATGCGTATTTAGATGAGAGTTGTTCAACTAAAGCGATGTAAGCTTCTTTGGCAGCATCTTGAGACATTCCTTTCTTGCCATTCCATGCCTCCCACTTTGCCTTACCTTTCAAATCCAACATTCCAGGCTTACCTAAATAATAAAAATAATTTTTTATTTAAAAATATATTTTTTAAAGTAAAATAAATGTAAAAAATAATAAGTACTCGTGTTATTGTCTCCTACAGACGCTTGTTTGAAGAGAGCGTATATTTCAAGCAATTCTTGATCGGAGGGTCTTTTAGTAAAGGTTTTTACTTTATCAGCAGCGGCATTGAATTTCTGAAATATAAAAAATAGTCGTTCAACTTTATTTCTACGAAATCATTTCTTATGAAATTATTAGTTGCCATTCGCGGCGATTAACTGTGCTGATTGAAGAAAATTGCAAAAAATATATATAACCGCAATCGTATTGAGTTAATCAATATTAAACAATAATTGGTGACGAAACTCATTCAGTGAGAAAAATTTTCCATTGTGTTCATTGCAAAGTGATGAAATTAATTTGCGGATGATTAAATATAAGAATAATACAATAAAAACTGACACGGAAATAAAATAAATAGAAACAGCGAAAGCAATGATCATTGAGATGTCCTTCAGCTTTTGTGGTATGACTTCTATTTTAAAATCTTTGCATAGGTTTTTGTATATCAAATAGGTTTTTTGTTAACGTTTTTTTCGGGGTAAGCGTAGTATAATGTTCCCAGATACAAAAAAAAAGTACACATTGAGATTACTTCCTGGTTGAAAAATAATTTTATATTGAACTATTTTTATGACTGGAAAAACTTTTTATTTTTTATTTGTTTGAAAACCAAAAAAAAAATTTCCTTATAAAAACTTATGTATTGTGGCAAAAGATCAAATTCCATATTTAGAAAAGGTCTTAATTAAATATTCCAAGTTTTCCTTAAGTAAGATTTCACAATACGTACATGTATGTATGTTTTCATACAAGTTAATTTTCTCACCATTTTTTTTTTTTTGGAAATGTTAACAGATTTTTTTTCCAATATGAATACGATTAGACCGGTGTAGTAAATTACAATCGACGGAAGTTCGATGTCCAAGAGTCATATTATATTCATCATAATAAATTTTCATAATGAATTTAATTTTAATTTTCGAAAAGTAAGTTTTACAATTTAAAATTTTAACCGAAATCGATAAAATCATATCGCTTTTAGTGAAAATTGATTGTATATTGATATTGAAAAATTGTAGATATTTTATCGGAATCACAAAAAATCAAATGCTCGTTCAAACACTAGACAATTCTATAAATATCATATAATCCATGTAAGTCTGATATGCGCCATTAAATTAAGCACAATTTATAATTTGAATTATTATCGAAAATGATTTTTTACGTCTAATATTGTTTAGAAATTTAATTTTTTTTTGACATTTAAATATTATGATTCACTCGTGGATTGAAAATGTTAAAATTAAAAAGTATTTGGTGGGTCAGTATTTCACAATATGTTTTGAACTGACATCCCTTACTCAGATTTACTTTATGCTCCCTTTACCTACTATTGTCTGAAAAAAGGAAAATCATCTATTTTTACAAATGATAATTTGCTTATTTTAACTATGAACCTCCCCAAAAGTTAATATTCAACTTTTGTTCCTTGAAATTCATTATAACACCCGATAAAAAAATATTGAAACTGAATTAGTAATTATACACGAAAATGACTCAAAAAACCAAAATAAATCAAATAAAAACCTAATAAATATATCAGAAAAGGTGATGAGAAATTCGTGGGTTACCTCGTCGAGCGACATGGCGGCAGGAACCGTTAAAATAACCGGAACAAGAGAAGCAAAGCGATCAGATTCGAAGTTCACCGTTAACTGACGTCCACAAGTGATCAACGTTCATATTTGAGCTGGTTCTCAGATATGTATGTTGCATATTGGTATTGGTACACGTAGGCCAGCCAGTGATACTCAACCGTTCGTCACATCATTATATTTAGCCATCTGCATTCAGTTTTCCGCGAATATAAGTGTTTACTGACATTGAATAGCATGAGTGGTTAGATCACTACTGTGTAAAGTCTATTTTTGTTTGATCAATGACTGAAAGTTATCATGGAATGACTGAAAGTTTGCAGGTCGATGTCTTTCACGCATGGAAGCGGTGTCGGTATTTTGCAATTTCAAATATTGGATTTTTATACTAATTGTAAGTTTCTTTTAGCTAATCATATTTATATTTGAAAAATATGCAAATATGATATTAAAATATCTGGTGATTTTTTTTCCATTATGACGTTAATGTCGAAAATCTTTAGATGCAAATTGGTGGTTATAAAAAATCTTTAAAATACGTTTTGTGGCAATTCGATGGTCGATTAATATTTCATATGTGTTGATTTAATTGGAATCGTACAAATAATTGATTTTTTAGATATTTCAACTGGTGCATAGGAAATTTTATATTGATTAGTTGGTTGATTGTCGCAAAAACAATAGAGGTCTCCTTGTGAGCTTTGGAATGAAAATCCAAATTTATTACAATGTGTTGATATTATAATTTGTATGAAAATCTAAAAAAAAATGATATTGAATATCGAAAGTGGGATTTTATGTAGTGTTCTGAAAAATTCAGGTGTCAGCAATTTACGAGATTTGAAAATAAACGATAAGATACGAATGATGATGAAAAAATCTGATTTTTTCGATTATGCAATGTTCAATTTTGATATTTGATAAATTTTTAAAGCTGCAGTTTTTACAGATGCATTCAAGGAATTCTATTTTCATTCATAGTGAAATTCAATGGCATATATTTTCTATTCAATTATATTGTTAATAATGCTCATTGATAATAATGCTTATGATTTGATTTATAAAAAAATCATGATTATTCATACAATTTATTTTTGCAATGTACAACATTTGAAAGATATTTTTACATATAATATCGAATCAATTTTGTTATGTACAATGAAAAGGATTTCTGAAATGAAAATTGCCATAATTATAAAATGTTAAGTGTATTATTAACAAAAAGGCATCATTAATGGATCAGTTGGCGGTATGTCAATGGTAGCAGCTAACAATGGTTGTGTTTGTCCCTCTTTTATCAATATTACTTTTACTGATGGTTTTTCTTTAGGACTTCCATCATCATCATTTTCAGATTTTTCCACTCCTTCCGAAGGTGTTGCGGAAAATATTTCTGTCACATTGGCAACAAAAGTATATGGATGACCAGGAACTAGCATGGGAATCTGTAAATGTGAATTTTGATAAAATTACGCAACTTAATCTACCAAATTTTAAAATTATGTAAAATACTAACTTGAATAAATGGACTAGAAATTTTATAGCATTCATGATCAGTGACAAATAAGAGAGATAGCTTTGTTACTGCTTTATCTTTAGAAAGGTTTTCTATGAACAAATGAATTTTGAAAACTGGGCCTAAGCCTTCTACCTGAAATTTATAAATAAACGTTATGAATATAACAAATATTGTGAAAAGTAAGTTTCGATACACTTCTTTTTACTTTTGCTGATAGTTTTAAGGGCTCAGATGAACCTATATTTAAAGAATTATTTGCATTTTGCATTGATTCAACTGTTGCTTTTGCAACGTATAACCTTAGTTGGCACAATTCTCTTTGAAATGTTTCATGCATAGCTGAAAATATTAAAACATATTAAAATAAAGTTACCACATACCAAATTAATAAGATGACATTAAATCTTACAAATATATTGTTCTCTTTCTCGTGCTGCTTGTTCTAAAAATAGTTTTGATTTTTTTGGGACTACAAGTGGTCTAGCTTGTTGAGAAGCTAATATAGAAGGATGAGTTTTTTGCATATCTAACATATTGTTAGTATTAAAATCTGCTGTTCTTTTCAATATTTTTAATTTCAGTGACCCATCTGGAAAATTTCAAAATAAAATCATGTAAAAATTATTTTATTGGAATACCTTTTATATATAATAAAAAAATGTGTGTTATATCAATACGTCTATATTAAATCATATTCAATTCTCATTATTATTTTGCACCTGCTGTTATTAATGCAAGAACATTTTCTTCTTGTCCCAACTGTCCAAACTTCATGATTGAAATGTTGCCTTCAATCAAAAAATAAAAAAAAGGTAATAGGAATTGCCTAATAAAAATAATTTGAATGCATAAATTATACCTTGAGTTGGTAAAATATCAACGAGATGTTTTCCATTATAAAATTGAATCAAACCATTATTCATTGCAACTGCTATCAAATGAACTCCTAAATGAGCCAATTGCACCGATGATATAGTTGAAACTTTATGAGGCAAATTTACTGTCCAATTTCTTTTTCCCTGTAAATACTTCAGTGTTAAAAAATGATTCATTTTCATATCAATATTTATTCATTATTTAAATAGCCAAGCCGGAGAATCCAATGACATGTTTTTTTATATAAGTAAATATTTTCTTACTTTTTTAGTGAAACATTGAAGTTGTTTATCCATGCAAGCGACCACTATGTTGTTATCACCTGGAGTTATTATAATTCCGACGGCTAATGATGAAAGTTGGATCAAGCATTTTCCCTCTAGCCATTCCCTTCGTAAAACACAAATTGAACCCTCCCAGAAACGAAAAAAAAATCGAAACGAAAATATATACGGGGTAAATCAGGTGAAGACAATAGGCGACCGCTCGAGGTGGCCGCGTGAGCTCACGCTCCAT